>OX465279.1:2538066-2540566 GCA_949987645.1 Tachina grossa | reverse complement strand
TAATAATAATAATAATAATAATAATAATAATTAATAATAATAATAATAATAAATAATAATAATAATAATAATAATAATAATATAATAATAATAATAATAATAGAGAACTTTTTTTTTCAAGATTTTGAGACTGCAAATGAACGAATACAAATATCATTATTTCTTTACAAGCTTCGATATTGAGTTATTCGATTTAGAAGATTTTAAATATAACTTTGTTAATATAACATCGTACCGCTTGGTCGACCGTTAACGATGTAGCTGTTAAGGAAATCTTGAAGGATATGGAAGCGTTTAAGTATGACACAAATGCAGAAAGCTCACCGAGAGAAGTGCTGCTCAGAAGAAAGAAGAAGAGCCGATGTTTAATGAAAATTATAGCAAACGGCGCACAATTGGAACGACTGCGGCGTTAGTGTTTGATTCCGTTTTCATATTTGCTGCGGGCTTGCAAACTTTGGAACAGTCACATACTCTACGCTTAAAAAATATGACTTGTAGCGAAGCCACACCCTGGGATGGGAGGCCTGAGTTTAATAAATTACATTAATTCGGTAATAAAGATAAAGTAAAACAAAATATTTATAATAATTTTTTAATTTAGGTGGAATGGCGCGGCCTGACTGGTCCCATACAGTTTAAAGAAGGAAAACGCATACAGTTCAAATTAGATTTAATGAAACTAAAACAACACTCAATCGTTAAGGTGGGCGAGTGGTCTCCTCATAGCCGGCTCAACATTTCAGAGCCTTCCCTTTTCTTCGATACCGGGTCTATGAATGTTACATTGGTTGTAATCACAATACTGGTGAATACTTTTTTGATAAAAAAATTTTAAAATTTTAATTCATTTTATGTTTGGAGATTAGGAAACGCCATATGTTATGATGCACTATGGCAAAAATTTACTGGAAACGAGAGATTTTTTGGGTTCTGTGTCGATATTCTAGAGTTAGTGTCACGAGATGTGGGCTTCGATTACATTTTAGATCTGGTACCAGATCGCAAATATGGCGCTAAGAACTCACAAACTGGTGAATGGAATGGAATGGTGGCCGAATTGATGAAATATGTAAGTCAAGAGTTAGTCACATAAAGTGAACTTTTTTTTAAAAATGTTCTTTTTGTAAAAGATTCTGCTTGAAAAGAAAAAGAACTTTTAACTTGAAAGGTGTTTTAAAAAATTTAAAGGCGCTTTTAGAAATAGTTTTAATTTTGTAATTTTCTACCAAGTTAGCTCTTTAAAGTTATGCCTTTTGCAAATACACTTTTCAATGTTTTTTTTAAGTATCTTACGAAATATATGTATGTATGTATGTAGCTTTTCGAATCACATTTTTTTTAAAAAGTGCTTAATAAGGAGGGTTTTTACCTTAAAGAACGACCAATGAAATAACTCCCAGTAAAATGAGTCCTACCAAAATTCCATAAAATGAGTGGAAAAAAAATTTAATTTTTAAGCCCCCAATATTCGAAAATGAAAATGTTTTAGACAACATTCCTTTCCTTCAGTTATTGATCTAGCAAAGCCGATGTAGTGAAAATGTTTTTTGGCAGTTTAATATCAAATTTTCTAAGAAAAAGTGCAAACATAGGTATCAAAAATTCAAAAATTGGTAAGCACACCACCAACGAAATGCAAGAAATCATTTTAGATTTAAGTAGTATATAAAGGGTGTTTTTTATTGAGGTATAGAACTTTAAGTTGGCATCACTCTTTTTAACTGGCGGCCATTTTGTCAGCTGTCAAGTGATTAATATTTAGTTTGGTTTGCCATTTCATCATGAACAGTTGACAAAAGAACAACGCTTGCAAATCGTGCAAATTTATTTCGAAAATAATGGTTCAGTTCGCGAAGTTTACCGCAAGCTCCGTCCATTTTATGGTCGACATAATCGTGTACTCTATGTGATAATACGCATCCGCAGAGACGTCGAACAGTGCGCACCGAAGAAACAATTGCCGCTGTAGAGCAAAGTGTTGAAGAGGACCCGAATGAATCGATTCGCCACCGTGCACAGCAATTGGAGCCGACTAACCGACTATTTTGTTCCCGAATTGGATGGCATGAATGTGGATGAGTTGTGGTTCCAACAAGACGGCGCTACATGCCACACAGCGCACGTCACAATCGATTTATTGAAGGAAACATTCGATGAGCGCATAATTTCGCGGAATGGACCTGTCAATTGGCCACAAGATCGTGCGATTTGACACCATTGGATTATTTTCTTTGGGGATATGTGAAGTCGCTCGTCTACGCCAATAAACCAGAAACGTTAGGGGACTTGGAAGCCAACATTCGTGGCGTTATTGCCAACATACGGCCCCATATGCTCGAAAAAGTGGTTGAAAATTGGACCTGTAGAATTAGCTTTATTCGAGCCAGCCGCGGCGGCCACATGCCCGAAATCATATTTAAACATTAATGGCATAAAATTATCCTTCCAATAAAGCTAAATTGATGGACATTAAAACGATTTTCTTGTGTTTTATTTC
>OX465279.1:2354929-2537866 GCA_949987645.1 Tachina grossa | reverse complement strand
ATTATTATTATTATTATTATTATTATTATTATTATTATTATTATTATTATTATTATTATTATTATTATTATTATTATTATTATTATTATTATTATTATTATTATTTATTATTATTATTATTATTATTATTATTATTATTATTATTATTATTATTATTATTATTATTATTATTATTATTATTATTATTATTATTATTATTATTATTATTATTATTATTATTATTATTATTATTATTATTATTATTATTATTATATTATTATTATTATTATTATTATTATTATATTATTATTAATATTATTATTATTATTATTATTATTATTATTATTATTATTATTATTATTATTATTATTATTATTATTATTATTATTATTAATTATTATTATTATTATTATTATTATTATTATTATTATTATTATTATTATTATTATTATTATTATTATTATTATTATTATTATTATTATTATTATTATTATTATTATTATTATTATATTATTATTATTATTATTATTATTATTATTATTATTATTATTATTATTATTATTATTATTATTATTATTATTATTATTATTATTATTATTATTATTATTATTATTATTATTATTATTATTATTATTATTATTATTATTATTATTATTATTATTATTATTATTATTATTATTATTATTATTATTATTATTATTATTATTATTATTATTATTATTATTATTATTATTATTATTATTATTATTATTATTATTATTATTATTATTATTATTATTATTATTATTATTATTATTATTATTATTATTATTATTATTATTATTATTATTATTATTATTATTATTATTATTATTATTATTATTATTATTATTATTATTATTATTATTATTATTATTATTATTATTATTATTATTATTATTATTATTATTATTATTATTATTATTATTATTATTATTATTATTATTATTATTATTATTATTATTATTATTATTATTATTATTATTATTATTATTATTATTATTATTATTATTATTATTATTATTATTATTATTATTATTATTATTATTATTATTATTATTATTATTATTATTATTATTATTATTATTATTATTATTATTATTATTATTATTATTATTATTATTATTATTATTATTATTATTATTATTATTATTATTATTATTATTTATTATTATTATTATTATTATTATTATTATTATATTATTATTATTATTATTATTATTATTATTATTATTATTATTATTATTATTATTATTATTATTATTATTATTATTATTATTATTATTATTATTATTATTATTATTATTATTATTATTATTATTATTATTATTATTATTATTATTATTATTATTATTATTATTATTATTATTATTATTATTATTATTATTATTATTATTATTATTATTATTATTATTATTATTATTATTATTATTATTATTATTATTATTATTATTATTATTATTATTATTATTATTATTATTATTATTATTATTATTATTATTATTATTATTATTATTATTATTATTATTATTATTATTATTATTATTATTATTATTATTATTATTATTATTATTATTATTATTATTATTATTATTATTATTATTATTATTATTATTATTATTATTATTATTATTATTATTATTATTATTATTATTATTATTATTATTATTATTATTATTATTATTATTATTATTATTATTATTATTATTATTATTATTATTATTATTATTATTATTATTATTATTATTATTATTATTATTATTATTATTATTATTATTATTATTATTATTATTATTATTATTATTATTATTATTATTATTATTATTATTATTATTATTATTATTATTATTATTATTATTATTATTATTATTATTATTATTATTATTATTATTATTATTATTATTATTATTATTATTATTATTATTATTATTATTATTATTATTATTATTATTATTATTATTATTATTATTATTATTATTATTATTATTATTATTATTATTATTATTATTATTATTATTATTATTATTATTATTATTATTATTATTATTATTATTATTATTATTATTATTATTATTATTATTATTATTATTATTATTATTATTATTATTATTATTATTATTATTATTATTATTATTATTATTATTATTATTATTATTATTATTATTATTATTATTATTATTATTATTATTATTATTATTATTATTATTATTATTATTATTATTATTATTATTATTATTATTATTATTATTATTATTATTATTATTATTATTATTATTATTATTATTATTATTATTATTATTATTATTATTATTATTATTATTATTATTATTATTATTATTATTATTATTATTATTATTATTATTATTATTATTATTATTATTATTATTATTATTATTATTATTATTATTATTATTATTATTATTATTATTATTATTATTATTATTATTATTATTATTATTATTATTATATTATTATTATTATTATTATTATTATTATTATTATTATTATTATTATTATTATTATTATTATTATTATTATTATTATTATTATTATTATTATTATTATTATTATTATTATTATTATTATTATTATTATTATTATTATTATTATTATTATTATTATTATTATTATTATTATTATTATTATTATTATTATTATTATTATTATTATTATTATTATTATTATTATTATTATTATTATTATTATTATTATTATTATTATTATTATTATTATTATTATTATTATTATTATTATTATTATTATTATTATTATTATTATTATTATTATTATTATTATTATTATTATTATTATTATTATTATTATTATTATTATTATTATTATTATTATTATTATTATTATTATTATTATTATTATTATTATTATTATTATTATTATTATTATTATTATTATTATTATTATTATTATTATTATTATTATTATTATTATTATTATTATTATTATTATTATTATTATTATTATTATTATTATTATTATTATTATTATTATTATTATTATTATTATTATTATTATTATTATTATTATTATTATTATTATTATTATTATTATTATTATTATTATTATTATTATTATTATTATTATTATTATTATTATTATTATTATTATTATTATTATTATTATTATTATTATTATTATTATTATTATTATTATTATTATTATTATTATTATTATTATTATTATTATTATTATTATTATTATTATTATTATTATATTATTATTATTATTATTATTATTATTATTATTATTATTATTATTATTATTATTATTATTATTATTATTATTATTATTATTATTATTATTATTATTATTATTATTATTATTATTATTATTATTATTATTATTATTATTATTATTATTATTATTATTATTATTATTATTATTATTATTATTATTATTATTATTATTATTATTATTATTATTATTATTATTATTATTATTATTATTATTATTATTATTATTATTATTATTATTATTATTATTATTATTATTATTATTATTATTATTATTATTATTATTATTATTATTATTATTATTATTATTATTATTATTATTATTATTATTATTATTATTATTATTATTATTATTATTATTATTATTATTATTATTATTATTATTATTATTATTATTATTATTATTATTATTATTATTATTATTATTATTATTATTATTATTATTATTATTATTATTATTATTATTATTATTATTATTATTATTATTATTATTATTATTATTATTATTATTATTATTATTATTATTATTATTATTATTATTATTATTATTATTATTATTATTATTATTATTATTATTATTATTATTATTATTATTATTATTATTATTATTATTATTATTATTATTATTATTATTATTATTATTATTATTATTATTATTATTATTATTATTATTATTATTATTATTATTATTATTATTATTATTATTATTATTATTATTATTATTATTATTATTATTATTATTATTATTATTATTATTATTATTATTATTATTATTATTATTATTATTATTATTATTATTATTATTATTATTATTATTATTATTATTATTATTATTATTATTATTATTATTATTATTATTATTATTATTATTATTATTATTATTATTATTATTATTATTATTATTATTATTATTATTATTATTATTATTATTATTATTATTATTATTATTATTATTATTATTATTATTATTATTATTATTAATATTATTATTATTATTATTATTATTATTATTATTATTATTATTATTATTATTATTATTATTATTATTATTATTATTATTATTATTATTATTATTATTATTATTATTATTATTATTATTATTATTATTATTATTATTATTATTATTATTATTATTATTATTATTATTATTATTATTATTATTATTATTATTATTATTATTATTATTATTATTATTATTATTATTATTATTATTATTATTATTATTATTATTATTATTATTATTATTATTATTATTATTATTATTATTATTATTATTATTATTATTATTATTATTATTATTATTATTATTATTATTATTATTATTATTATTATTATTATTATTATTATTATTATTATTATTATTATTATTATTATTATTATTATTATTATTATTATTATTATTATTATTATTATTATTATTATTATTATTATTATTATTATTATTATTATTATTATTATTATTATTATTATTATTATTATTATTATTATTATTATTATTATTATTATTATTATTATTATTATTATTATTATTATTATTATTATTATTATTATTATTATTATTATTATTATTATTATTATTATTATTATTATTATTATTATTATTATTATTATTATTATTATTATTATTATTATTATTATTATTATTATTATTATTATTATTATTATTATTATTATTATTATTATTATTATTATTATTATTATTATTATTATTATTATTATTATTATTATTATTATTATTATTATTATTATTATTATTATTATTATTATTATTATTATTATTATTATTATTATTATTATTATTATTATTATTATTATTATTATTATTATTATTATTATTATTATTATTATTATTATTATTATTATTATTATTATTATTATTATTATTATTATTATTATTATTATTATTATTATTATTATTATTATTATTATTATTATTATTATTATTATTATTATTATTATTATTATTATTATTATTATTATTATTATTATTATTATTATTATTATTATTATTATTATTATTATTATTATTATTATTATTATTATTATTATTATTATTATTATTATTATTATTATTATTATTATTATTATTATTATTATTATTATTATTATTATTATTATTATTATTATTATTATTATTATTATTATTATTATTATTATTATTATTATTATTATTATTATTATTATTATTATTATTATTATTATTATATTATTATTATTATTATTATTATTATTATTATTATTATTATTATTATTATTATTATTATTATTATTATTATTATTATTATTATTATTATTATTATTATTATTATTATTATTATTATTATTATTATTATTATTATTATTATTATTATTATTATTATTATTATTATTATTATTATTATTATTATTATTATTATTATTATTATTATTATTATTATTATTATTATTATTATTATTATTATTATTATTATTATTATTATTATTATTATTATTATTATTATTATTATTATTATTATTATTATTATTATTATTATTATTATTATTATTATTATTATTATTATTATTATTATTATTATTATTATTATTATTATTATTATTATTATTATTATTATTATTATTATTATTATTATTATTATTATTATTATTATTATTATTATTATTATTATTATTATTATTATTATTATTATTATTATTATTATTATTATTATTATTATTATTATTATTATTATTATTATTATTATTATTATTATTATTATTATTATTATTATTATTATTATTATTATTATTATTATTATTATTATTATTATTATTATTATTATTATTATTATTATTATTATTATTATTATTATTATTATTATTATTATTATTATTATTATTATTATTATTATTATTATTATTATTATTATTATTATTATTATTATTATTATTATTATTATTATTATTATTATTATTATTATTATTATTATTATTATTATTATTATTATTATTATTATTATTATTATTATTATTATTATTATTATTATTATTATTATTATTATTATTATTATTATTATTATTATTATTATTATTATTATTATTATTATTATTATTATTATTATTATTATTATTATTATTATTATTATTATTATTATTATTATTATTATTATTATTATTATTATTATTATTATTATTATTATTATTATTATTATTATTATTATTATTATTATTATTATTATTATTATTATTATTATTATTATTATTATTATTATTATTATTATTATTATTATTATTATTATTATTATTATTATTATTATTATTATTATTATTATTATTATTATTATTATTATTATTATTATTATTATTATTATTATTATTATTATTATTATTATTATTATTATTATTATTATTATTATTATTATTATTATTATTATTATTATTATTATTATTATTATTATTATTATTATTATTATTATTATTATTATTATTATTATTATTATTATTATTATTATTATTATTATTATTATTATTATTATTATTATTATTATTATTATTATTATTAATATTATTATTATTATTATTATTATTATTATTATTATTATTATTATTATTATTATTATTATTATTATTATTATTATTATTATTATTATTATTATTATTATTATTATTATTATTATTATTATTATTATTATTATTATTATTATTATTATTATTATTATTATTATTATTATTATTATTATTATTATTATTATTATTATTATTATTATTATTATTATTATTATTATTATTATTATTATTATTATTATTATTATTATTATTATTATTATTATTATTATTATTATTATTATTATTATTATTATTATTATTATTATTATTATTATTATTATTATTATTATTATTATTATTATTATTATTATTATTATTATTATTATTATTATTATTATTATTATTATTATTATTATTATTATTATTATTATTATTATTATTATTATTATTATTATTATTATTATTATTATTATTATTATTATTATTATTATTATTATTATTATTATTATTATTATTATTATTATTATTATTATTATTATTATTATTATTATTATTATTATTATTATTATTATTATTATTATTATTATTATTATTATTATTATTATTATTATTATTATTATTATTATTATTATTATTATTATTATTTTATTATTATTATTATTATTATTATTATTATTATTATTATTATTATTATTATTATTATTATTATTATTATTATTATTATTATTATTATTATTATTATTATTATTATTATTATTATTATTATTATTATTATTATTATTATTATTATTATTATTATTATTATTATTATTATTATTATTATTATTATTATTATTATTATTATTATTATTATTATTATTATTATTATTATTATTATTATTATTATTATTATTATTATTATTATTATTATTATTATTATTATTATTATTATTATTATTATTATTATTATTATTATTATTATTATTATTATTATTATTATTATTATTATTATTATTATTATTATTATTATTATTATTATTATTATTATTATTATTATTATTATTATTATTATTATTATTATTATTATTATTATTATTATTATTATTATTATTATTATTATTATTATTATTATTATTATTATTATTATTATTATTATTATTATTATTATTATTATTATTATTATTATTATTATTATTATTATTATTATTATTATTATTATTATTATTATTATTATTATTATTATTATTATTATTATTATTATTATTATTATTATTATTATTATTATTATTATTATTATTATTATTATTATTATTATTATTATTATTATTATTATTATTATTATTATTATTATTATTATTATTATTATTATTATTATTATTATTATTATTATTATTATTATTATTATTATTATTATTATTATTATTATTATTATTATTATTATTATTATTATTATTATTATTATTATTATTATTATTATTATTATTATTATTATTATTATTATTATTATTATTATTATTATTATTATTATTATTATTATTATTATTATTATTATTATTATTATTATTATTATTATTATTATTATTATTATTATTATTATTATTATTATTATTATTATTATTATTATTATTATTATTATTATTATTATTATTATTATTATTATTATTATTATTATTATTATTATTATTATTATTATTATTATTATTATTATTATTATTATTATTATTATTATTATTATTATTATTATTATTATTATTATTATTATTATTATTATTATTATTATTATTATTATTATTATTATTATTATTATTATTATTATTATTATTATTATTATTATTATTATTATTATTATTATTATTATTATTATTATTATTATTATTATTATTATTATTATTATTATTATTATTATTATTATTATTATTATTATTATTATTATTATTATTATTATTATTATTATTATTATTATTATTATTATTATTATTATTATTATTATTATTATTATTATTATTATTATTATTATTATTATTATTATTATTATTATTATTATTATTATTATTATTATTATTATTATTATTATTATTATTATTATTATTATTATTATTATTATTATTATTATTATTATTATTATTATTATTATTATTATTATTATTATTATTATTATTATTATTATTATTATTATTATTATTATTATTATTATTATTATTATTATTATTATTATTATTATTATTATTATTATTATTATTATTATTATTATTATTATTATTATTATTATTATTATTATTATTATTATTATTATTATTATTATTATTATTATTATTATTATTATTATTATTATTATTATTATTATTATTATTATTATTATTATTATTATTATTATTATTATTATTATTATTATTATTATTATTATTATTATTATTATTATTATTATTATTATTATTATTATTATTATTATTATTATTATTATTATTATTATTATTATTATTATTATTATTATTATTATTATTATTATTATTATTATTATTATTATTATTATTATTATTATTATTATTATTATTATTATTATTATTATTATTATTATTTGGAGCATACAAATAAAATTAATAAGTCCAATAGCGATTTCTTTTCTGACAAATATATTGCATAAATGTTAAATCTTTTACATTTCTGTGTTCATTTTTAAAAATATACAACCCTGGGATAAATTTTCTTTTGCGAATATGTTGCATGAAAAGTATGTAAATTTGTTATATATTTTGCCTTCACCTTATTTATGGTGCACACACTGCCCTTATTTACAGCTTAAAATTCCGAGAAAAGGTTTCTTATATAAAAAATGGAAAAAACAAGTATGTATACATTTGGAAATTCGCTGTTGTCATAGAATCCAAGTAGATTTTGGTAATTGTCTCTTTTGAAAAACGATATTGGATTCATTTGAGGTTATGAAAACAAGTCGTTATTATTATTTTCGAATGCAAATGAAACGTAGATATATTCGAATCAGGTTTTTTCTGTTTTTGCTCTTTTATGTATAATTTTTAGTGTATTTTTTTAATATTTGGCAAATTACGATGTTTGTGCTAAAAATATTGTTGTCTTACCAAAAAAAAAAAAAAAAAGGAAGAAATACGTCAGAATTTATTCAATAAATAAATACAATTACCTCCGGCGTTCCAAATAGAAAAAAAATGGTAATAAATCTGTATCTGTGAAACTTGTGGTCCGATAAGCAAATGTTTTACAGGCAAATCTACCGAGATTGAATCTCGAAGTCCAAATTTTTTACATTAACAAATCTTATATAGCGAATACTATCTTAAAAAAATCGATAATTAAAAACAAAGACTTGCTAGGAACATATTTCAAACATTTAGTTTTACTTTATATAGCGAATGTTTTGATAAATGTGTGTTGTGTATAACTCAAACAAATATTAAGCATAATCTACAGTAGCAATGTTAATGAAAAAAAAAATGTTATATCGTTAGTTTTTATTTGATAGTTCATTTGGAAGAAAATTGCCTTATTCCTTTTATTGTATTGTATCATGTGTAAAATAAAAATAATTAAAATAACACTTGTAAAAAAAAACTAAGCAATATAACGAATTTTCCGATATAACGAATGGGCCTGACATTATATCGTTCGTTTTACCAGGGTTTGCCTGTATACATATATACTTCTTGAAATACATATGTATGTAAGTACAGAGTTGGGCAAAATACATGGTTTGTGGTATTTGAAATACAAAATACAAAATACTTGCTGGTCATGTATTTAATATACAAAATACAAAACACTTTCAGGCTATGTATTTGTAATATAATATACAAAATACTTGAATTTTTTGTACGTATGTATTTACTTCCATAACATGTATACATGTGTATATGTATGTATTTTTTGTTTTAATCGTTTAATCGCTCGATTAATTAATCGAGGTTTAGGTTTACAGGTTAATAATCGGCTAACTTTGGATTAATCGGTTAACCGCTGAACAGCAATTTTTATAAATTTATTAATTCCAACAAATAATAAAAAAATTAAAAATTTTAAGGACCCCCGACTTTTTTCAGAAAAGATGTTATATCTCCTAAACGGCTGGACCGATTTTCTTCAAACATAGCTAGATCAAGTCACCTTTCAACAGAAAAAACTAAATGAAAATCGGTCCAGCCGTTTGGCCTGTACGTGAAGACGGACAGACACACAGATACACAGATACACAGACACACAGACACACAGACACACACTACAAACTTATAACACCCCTTTTTTAGTCGGGGGTTAAAAATACATAAATTATTCATTATTTTGATATTTTATTAATAAAAAAAAACTAGAACATAACAAAAGTAGCAATTTTCAAACTAAATCAAGCGAATAAAAGTTTATATTCATTTATATCTGTAGCAATATGGAAAAAGTGCTTAAGTCATATTTTACTGTTTTGCAGGAGAGCACTTTTAAGCTTTTAAGTAGATTTTTTGGAAATTTATTTCTACATAATATAACTAATACATTTAAATTGAAATATTTAATATATTTAAGTATAACCTAAATTAAGCTGTTATTCCAAATGAGATTAGAAGTCTACAAAAGATAAGTCGCAAATCATAGTGCTATAACTTCCTAAAAAATCACACAAATTAATTGAGATTTTGACCAGGGGTACATTCAAATGTGCAGAGATGCCATTAACTCAAAATTAGCTAATCTCTACTTAAGCACTTTTTCCTTTTTGCCATAGATATATATATGTATTAGTGATGCACGAATATTCGTATTCGTATTCGAACTGCCGAGTATTCGGCCATTTTTAAATATTCGTACTCGCATTTGTATTCGTTAAATTCAGGCGAATACGAATACGAATATTTTTCCAAAAAAAAATTTAATAAATGCATAAATCCTAATTTAAATTTAAATAAATGGATACAAATATTAGTTTGTACGAATCCATAAAATTTTTTATAGAAATTTGTGCTTTATGTCATTTTCAAATATTATTTACTGACGATCATTAAAATTTTGGGCAGCTTTTATTAACTTTAAAGCACGCCAACAGGAATTTGAAGTTGTTTTTCATAACAATTTTTTTAATATTTCATATTGCAGGCGTAAATAGAACCCCAATTTAATGTCTATAAATTTATCATATAATATTCGTATTCGCATTCGTATTCGCGAATATCGTTTCAAATATTCGTATTCGTATTCGCGAATATTAAAACTTGACATTCGTTACATCACTAATATGTATGTATTAATAAAAACAAAAACATAGTTGAATTTTTAGATTTTTTAATAGATTAAAGAGATCTTCTAAAATAATCTTTTAGAAATAGTATTTGATTCAAATGTTTAGGTTTTAAACGATATTTTCTTTACTTTTAATAAAACATGACTTGGTAAAAATCCTTTCACTAATCGTTATCGTACAAAACAAAATACTTATCGGTTCTTTTTTTTTAATATTATTATAATACATATAATGGCTCAAAACTGAAGAGACAACTGTTGACTTGTTAAATAAAATGAAACTCACTGGAAATAATTCTTTTTGTTTGTATCAAAATCAGTCTAACAACATATGCCTTTTTATGAGCAGCAACAGTCATTCGTTTCATAAAAAATATATCGCTAGCATTGAGATTTTAATGCAGTAATGTACATTAAGCTGATCAAAATGCAAAACACCAGCAATAACCTCACGAATTGTATTTTGTAAATCATATATTTAAAATACAAAATACAAAATACTTGAACGTCATGTATTTAAAATACAAAATACTTCTACGTCATGTATTTGAAATATAAATATAAAATACGTATTTGTATTTTAAATACGTATTTGAAATAGATGTATTTCAAATACTGCCCAATCCTGTGTAAGTATCACTTAAGCTGTCTTTACATGGTAATACAATGAATTACAACATGTCAAAATATGCTGTAGAGCATACAAAATCTTATCATATAAAAGCAAAATGTATTGAGTAGGAGGGAATACGGATAGAAAATTTGATAAGCGGTTGGTCTTTTTTTCTCTAAACCATTTTAGAAACTTAAGTATTCTCATCACACCAGAGTTGTATAGCACTGATGGTATTTATTGAAGGGGTTAACAGTTTTACAAAAACAACCAAAATCAACTCAGGAAATTTTCATGTTTTCATTGTACAACTGCAACCATCAGCTACTAAGCCCGTACCACAAAACCAAATAAACAATAAGCAAACTTATTTAAAAAAAATATATGTCGTATTAAAATTACATTAAAATAAAAAAATGTTTTCTCCAATATTTAGTTATATTAGTACACATTTTTTTTGCAATTATTCAATTTTTATTTTTATCTCAACAGTTTAATATCTTTGCTTGCATTTTACTTATAGTATCAGTTTAAACATGAAAAATACCTACAACAGACTCTTGTTCTCTTTTTTTTAACACGGAGAGAATTTCATAATAGTTTGATTCTACAAAGCCTTAATTAACACTTTGTATTACCATGTAAAGACACCTTTATAAATACAAAATAAAATTCGGAAAGTACAATAGTACACCAATGAATACTTTAGTACATTCTCCAGTTTCACTCCGCATTTATTCTCAAATGAAAATTTACTTTCACATGTCAGTTCTCACTTTTGAACGATGAAAGTCATATTCATTTTTCTTCTAAACTCGGATGATAGAGCACATGCTATTAATTTTTATATTTTAAATTTCAACCTAAACAGGTGTATGCTTTGACATCCCAACATATGGAAACGATTCGGTAGCCAAAAAGAACAAAGTTAATTATTTCAATAAAAACAAATAAAAATATGTAATTTGAATTAACAAAACCTTTTAGTACAATTGAGATCAAAAAAGTACAATTTTTGAAAGTTGTTGGTACAATTTTAAAATTCTCAATGCCATCCCTGCCACAGCCTATTAGAGCTACTGCAATTGCTGTCCTCACGTTACAACGTGCAAAGCCTTACATTATTTGGATAAGCTAAAATCATAGCATACTTTTTGGTAATTCTATGACGTATGAGTAATAAAAGTTTCAAATTAATGATACATCAAGTGCGTTCGAGAACTCAAAAATTCTGTACACATTTTTACTATTTTTTACTGGATTGCGTTCGCGTACACAAAATCCAGTAAATGAGAGGGCGAACTGAGAGCGAAAAATGCAAATTTTTAATGAACAAATTTTTGCCAGTAAAATCCAGTAAAATGGAACCATATGCTTTTAAATATAAGCAAACAGAAGCAAAGGGAAACAAAAGTTTTTGGTTTTTGATGAAATTTTAAAAATATCAAAAAACAAATGTATTAAGTTATGTATGTTATGTATTTTATGTATTCCATGGGAAATTAAAACGTGTGGAATTTTCATAGAATTGTTGGAAATATGTATGTAAATATTAATAACAACATTAACTTCAAGTTAATGTTAAATGTAGACTGCTCAAGTTAATTTCTTTTTTTATTGTTAGTGCATTTGTTTTAACAACTCAGTTATAACTTTAAGTTTCAGCAAAATTTCATGTCAGCTGGAGACGTAGAGTTGCGAAAACGCTTCTGGGAAGCAGTAATTTTAGCTGGGTGCACGACGATATGTATGTATGTATATATTATTTTCATATGTACATATGTATGTATAGTTTTGTATATTCCCTGCAGATAATGCGAGTAGTCCATACATGTATGTAAATACTCCAAAGAGGAGTCGGAATACTCCAAAACTACACTCCATATATGAAAAAAGGAGTTTGATGTCGTACGGTTAGACTAAATGGCCCAACTTTGCATTACATGGAACTAACCCCAAAACTACTCCATATAGCCTTGAATGCTTGTGTGTAAACTACATGATCCATGACTGTATTACATGGGACCATGATGTAACTCAGTGATGGGAAAGTTGGTACGATCGTACTTTTTTTGATACTATTTGACATGAAAAAGTACAGTAGTACTCACGCAACACATTTGATACTCTCACGGTATGCATATATTTTGCCAAGAATTAAAAATCTTTTTCGACAAATTGCACGAAACTTTATTACGTAGTTAAGATATTTTAGAAAAGTGTAATCCTTCCCTATTAAATATAAACGAAAACCTATTTGGCTCAATGATATTTTTTGTAGCACAGAAGTTGACCTATACATATGTAATCACGAACCATGTTAAAACAACTGTTTTATATCAGTTTAAAGCAGGGACAGAAAATAACTGTTATTTTTAAAAATTTACATCAAAAAAGCACACATAAAAAGTGATCGTAGAAAATTTTTGTTCTTATCATTATGATACATAGGTGATGTAGATGCAAATTTTTATATGAGTTTTAAATTTAAGGCTTTTTTTGATCAAAGTTAAAAAATAACTTTTAATTTTGACTTTTATTTTTTAAGGCAAAAATTAAAAGTTATTTTTGACTTTTATTATTTTACTCAAGAAACAAAAATTATTTTTTAACTTTTAATATTTTAAGGCAAAAATAAAAGTCATGAATTAAATATTGCATAGTAATACGCAAGTTGTATTGCTTTCAATGCTATAAATGATAAAACATCCATTATCACAATAATAATAATAACAATAATTTTTATAGACTTCTGTAATATACATTAATTATCATTACCTATAAATTGGAGGCAATAAAACTAGCGTATTACTATGCAATACTTAATTCAAGACTTTTATTTTTGCCTTAAAAGATTAAAAGTTAAAAAATAACTTTTATTTTTTGAGTAAAATATTAAAAGTCAAAAATAACTTTTAATTTTTGCCTTAAAAAATAAAAGTTAAGAAATAACTTTTATTTCTGCCTTAAAAATTATAAGTTAAAAAAACTTTTTTTCTTGACTTTTTCGATAAAAGTCATAACAGTTACGGTCCCTGGTTTAAAGGCAATTGTAAAAATGTTGTAGTAAATTCTGTCAAGACCTGAGGGCAAAAGTGGACTTTTACAATGAAATTTTAAATTGGTTTAGTAAGTTTCCCCCTGAAAATGTTTTATCTGGTAAGACCAACAGCATTATACCACTTTTAATTACAATGTTTTCCAGCAAAAAGCATAGTTTTGAAAATATTAACAACCAATATAAAGCATTGGCTGATATGGACGAACTGAAGCCATTAACAACAGAAAATATATGCAGCTTCTAGTCTACAGTGGCTAAAACTAAAAACGCGTCAGATGAATACATGTTTCCTGATAAATTGAGAGTAGCTTACGGAATTTGGTCCATACCTCACTCCTCTGTAAACGTGGAAACGATTTTCTCTTACCAAAATCTCATGAAAACAAACAAAGGAACATGCTTTATGTTTCAGCAGTATCAAGTCTTATCCAGGCCAAAGATTTATTAAAGTCTAAAGACTTGTAACTTCAAAATTTTTACCTATGTACACACATACATATTTATATTTGCGGGTTGATTCGTTATAACCTAAAAGAGTTCGTGATTGGCCAACATACCACCAGGAAACATACGATTCCGGAATGAGTGCTGAGCATCGTTGATCAACAATCAATCGGAATTTAAATTTGCAAGATCACATATGAGACAAAAAATACCATAGACTCGTACTAATAAGTACGACATCTTGAACTTTTGCCATAGTGTGTGATAGATTTAGCATTTCCGATAGAGATGCTTATTGTTTGGTTACTGCCTTATTTATGGACATTGGTTTTAAAGAGTAAAATAGGGAACTAATCATTGTGGATAAACATAAGCTAGCTCATGAAAAAATTAAAAGCGTGGAGTACTTCCATGGAAGAAATAATAATGATTCGAAAATGGATTGGAAGAGTTTTAATTAAAACAATTTTTTTGAAGAGGAAATAAATTTTCATGTCGAGAGATGCGGTATAGGGTTTGATTTTAGACCCATGATTGCATCGAAAAATTTTCTCAAAATTTCGAGCAGACTACGTTTTTGCTATGAAACTTTTAAAAAAATTTACCCCCTCTTAATGTATACGCTTTGTGTTCTTTTTTTATTTCTTTGTAAATATGTAAATTTTATATAATTTTTTGTTAATAAAACTTAAATCGCTCACAAAGCGATACGAACTTAAGCCTGTTCAAATCATAAAATCTAGAAGCAAATGGAGTTCGAAGAATAATAATTAAATTAACTAAAAAATTAAATAAAATAAGTATACTTGATAGTAACAAACCAAAAAAGTTTGTCCTAAGTAGAACAGAAAATAAGCAAATCAACTAACATGTGCATAATTAGTAAAGAACAAAAGACAATGGTAAAACTGTTGTAAATTTAGAGATGGTAAAATTGAGCTTTCATTACAAAAAATCTTTCAGCAAATTGAAATACGATGAATCAAAACAATTCACATATTCCATTTGCAAAAAGGTTGCGTATATAACGCAGAAATCTACATCAAGTGGCACCACACACTGTGGACCAAACACAGAAGAACGCTGATAATGAAGGTTAATTGGCCTTCGAAAACGGCTAGCTTTTCCGTTCAACTATGTGTTGTCAGAATATTTACAAGTAACTTTGATGTTATTTGTTCATTAATAGTTATCACTTTAATTTGGCTTTCAAAGCGATGCGAACTTTAGCCTGTTCAAATCATAAAATAAAAAAAATAATAATTTTTGGTACTCTCGGGAGCAAAAAAATAATCGAAAAAAAATTATTTGATACCGAAATGCAAATCTCATTTCCCATCACTGATGTAACTAGTCTGTTTCATCTAGATTGGACCACGTAATACAATATTATATGCATGGAGACTTTTTTGATTTCTTCTACTCTCACACCCCCCCCCCCCCCAAATCGGTTCAGTTTTATGTAAAAAAAAATACAAATAAATTTCATACCGATAAGTTGCGTTTTAGGGTGTGCGTCCGGCCCTCAAACTTGGCCTTCGATCCCATTTTTCAATGTATTTTTTTGCATATTACAATCTTTTTAAAAAATCATTTTACAGGAATATGACAATATTTTGGCTCTTCTAGTCAACAACATTAGTCTCAAAGAAAGTTTTTTGCTAAAATTAATATTTTAGAAAATAATGAGGAAAATAACCAACAAAATACCAACAATTTTATGTAACAAAATTATATTTATATTAAAATTTTTTATTTTAAGCATGTACAATAAGAGCTTATAAACATATATTAAATTATTTCATACATATATGTACATATAGTCAAAATAAAACTAAACAAAAAATAATCGCATTAAATATATGGGCTTGAGGGCCAGCTTTGAGGGCCGGACGCACACCCTAAAACACAACTTATCGGCATGAAAGGTTTTAGTATTTTTTTACAGTAGAAGAAATAAAAAAATAAAAAATAACGGCCACCCTAATGTATGTATGTAACATATGTATGTATAATTTTTTTAGTGACAAATTGTCAATCAGCTGTTGTATATATTTTATTGAATTTTACAAATTTTCCGTTCGCACACTTTTATATGCAAACTTTTTTATTGATAGTAATTTCTTTAAATTACTCAGTATTTACTCAGTTACTAGATTTTACTGGAAAAGTACTCAAACGCACCTACATATATTTTGTAATAAAAAATTAAATTAAAAATAAAATATATACATACATATATAGAAATTGAATAGGAAGTTTTAAGAATATTGAAACTTTAACTGCCTTGTTGAAGCACATGGTGATCTACAGGGTGTCAAAGTTTACTATCTCAGGCAAGAAAAGCCTTGCTGGCCTCATAACTTTTTTTTAAGTTTGTTGCTTTGAAATTTTAAATTTTGTTTTTTTGGCCTCGACTTGGCTCCTCATTTCGTAAATATCTTCGGTAGTCGCATAGCCAAAAATTTCACAAAAATATTTTATAAAATTAGCTCAAAATATAGATGGAATATTTACTAATATCGTCAGATCCAGTCATTTGTTCCATAAAAAGCAAATGTCAACTCGAAACTAGACTTGCAGTTGGAAAAAATATTTTGAATCCACAGAAATTAAAAACCTATTAACTTTTGACGTTTCAGATTATTTCTTGAGTTCTCGTTGTACCTACATAGTGAACAGACGATTAACGGAGACGATTGAGTATTCCTCAATGTCACTTTGTTTGTGACCTCAAATACAGAAAATTGTAAAGTGAGTTTTAACTGCAGAAATGCTTGTTTTACTGTGAGTTTTGAAACTCTCAATTGTCTCGTTTATACGCACTTCTTATTTGCAAATAAAAGTGGAAAACGTTGCCGTATAACTTTTTTATTGTAAGGACGGCTTTCCATCTGTGTGCCATGTGCCACACAAGCGTAAAATAAGCGTAACCACTAATTAATAATGAAAAGCAGTTTGATTCAGATACGTATTTATTAAGTTAAACAGTTTCATACATAACTAATAGACAATTTTATAATATCCAACATGATTGGAAACTGTTTAAATCAATAAATATATGTCTGAACCAAAAAGTTTTTCATTAGTAATTAGTTGGTTACGCTTTTTTGGGCAAATGACACACAACAAATACCAGATGTAAACTCAGCCTAAGTTAATAACTCACGAAAACTATTTGCAAATAACGCACTATTTGCAAATAAGGTGTAAGATGTTGCCAATTATTTTTGTTTTGTAAGAAATGTAATACACATTTAACAATGTGTGGCAATTTAATTCACAGATAGTAATGTATGCTATCTACGTATAAACGGTGAGTTCAGTATTTATAAATAGTTTTATTTGCAAATAAGAATTGCGTATAAACGAGGTAAATGAAAATAAAAAATCTGATGATAGTATTTTTCTAACGGCAAAGCCACTTTTTCGTTAGCGATCAACTTCGCTTTTTCCAATGCCAACTAATGATTCGCTAACATTACAGGTACCTAGTATTTTTACATTTAAGACAGCCATATCATCCGCTTCGGGATAGTGGTCATCAATTAACCAAGTTATCACTATAGATAACAGTAGTCCAAATCCAAAGGTCCAAGTCGGAGTGGACAGATATATAACTGTGGTAAAGCGTGGACGAAGCTCAAATTCTTTTAAAATTTTATCAGCTCCAAATATTTCTAGAGATAACAGCTCATCCTCTACTAATCGACAAAAGCGTTTTAAAATATTGCAATATAACAACCACAAACCCAATGTATTCTCGAACAAAACCTCCAAGCCGCTTCCAATCTATTTGAGAGAAATAAATTCAAAGGCTCTAATCAAAAAATTAATCTCGGTCATTGGTGAGAATAAATTTCACATTGTTCCAATAAAACGTCGTAACATTGATGAAACAAAAATTCAAATTTATGAAGAAAAAGATTTCCGCAAAATGGTTAATTACCATACCAGCTTCAGAGTGCTAAGGGCCTGCAGATTGTATTGAAGGGCATAGATTCTTTTGTTGTTCCCGAAGAAATGAAAGACGCACTCGTCCTCCAAGGATTTAAGTTAAAAAATTTATCTAACATAATAAATAGGGAGAAGATCCCCCAACCTCTATTTCGCGTTGAACTTGAGCCAAATGATGTAAAATTGAGGAAAACTGAGACCCATCCAATTTATAGCTTGAAATATCTCTTATACCGAAAAATATCAGTTTAAAAACCACACAATCGATCTGGACCCGTACAGTGCCATAATTGTCAAGAATATGGCCACACAAAAACTAACTGCAAATTACCTAGAGTTTGTGTTATCTGCGGTGAATTGCACGGTACTGCTAGTTGTACTAAGCCAAAAGATCAAGCAGAAAAAAATGTAGTAATTGTGGAGGTAATCACACCGCTAACTACTCTTTCGTCAAGCAGACTATGGTGCAAAAAACCTAAACGAATGCCTAAATTAGCTCCAGTTCAAACAGCAAACGCTTCCTCTGCCACTTTTGCGCAGAAAAAAATATTGATATAATGTTCAATTCACTTCGAGGAGTCTATTCAAAATTAATGGCTAAGCTTTATGTGACTCAAAGGACCCAAGAGAAAGAGCTTGCGGTGGATCAGCAATTTTAATAAAGTCAAGACTCAAGCATTATATTATTGACAACATTTGTGAAGAATATCTACAAGCAATGAATATTTGTGTCGAAAATTTTTGTACAAATTTCTACAAATCTCTTGGACTTCGTTTTGTAGCAGCTGGCGACTACAACGCAAAACATACGTTCTAGGGTTCGCGTTGTTTAACACAATTTCAAAAATAGGATTGGACGTCATTTCGAGTGGGGAGCCCACTTATTGGCCTACTGGCATACAAAAAATTTCGGATGTTATAGATTTTGGCGTCATGAAAAATATTTCTAGGGATTTAGTTCAAGTTGAAGCT
Source organism: Tachina grossa (assembly GCA_949987645.1). Taxonomy (NCBI): domain Eukaryota; kingdom Metazoa; phylum Arthropoda; class Insecta; order Diptera; family Tachinidae; genus Tachina; species Tachina grossa. The sequence goes on along the minus strand of OX465279.1, from coordinate 2,516,835 downwards.
TCTCTAGATCTCTCGTCCGATCACTTTCCCACGACCGTTACAATTGGTAGCCCATTAAGAAGTGACTTACCTCACCCATGTGTGAAGATAATCAATCGTGTTAATTGGCTGGGGTTCAAAAAATATCTCAGTAGTCGTTGTACGGAACATATTAAGCTAAGAACACCCGATGATGTTGAACCTAACGTTGCCAATCTTAACGAAAATATTAAACATGCTGCTGAACATACCACTACCTCCCATCCGTAGACTGGTTTTAATAGAATTTATTTAATGGATATTGAACGTCTCGTGTGTGAAAAAAGAAGAGCTAGAAGGTATTGGCAACAGCACAGATCACCCCAAAATAAAATCAGATTTAAATAGTGCACGAAACGGTTCCAAGAGCTGATTGCATCTGAAAAAACTGTATTTCTTAAAAATTATCTGGAAGGTCTTGATGTCACACCAGCATCAAATTACTCATTGTGGCGTGCTGCTAGAAAGCTTAAAACACCCGTTGAGTTTAAGCCACCTCTGCGCACATATACCGGAGGTTGGGAAAGAAGCGACACTGAAAAAGGTAACATATTTCCTGAGCATTTAAAATCCGTATTTACTCAAACACATGTACCTCCTCGACCCTTAAAATTTAAGATGTGTGATGTACAAAAACTAATTGCCGAACTCAACGCGAAAAAAGCCCCCGGTATTGATGGAACTAGTAACCAGATGCTGATTAAGTTGCCTCGTACTACAATTAGAATCCTGTTATTCATTTTTAATGCAATTTTACGACTGGAGTATTATCCACACTGCTGGAAGCTTGCCAAAGTTAAAATGATTCCAAAGCCAGGTAAAGATCTTACCAAGGCTGAGTCATATAGGCCAATAAGTTTACTGTCAACAATGTCAAAGCTCTTTGAAAAGGTACTCATGACAAAATTGCCTTCAATTCTAACTGATAATGGGTGCATACCGGACCATCAATTTAGTTTTAGAAGCCGGCATAGCACCATTGAGCAAACGCATAGATTGGTTCAATTTATAAATCAAACATTTGAAGGAAAGAAGTATTGTTCTGCCCTGTTTATTGATGTTTCTCAGGCATTTGATAAGGTGTGGCATGAAGGCCTAGTTTTAAAATTGAAGACATACTTACCAATAAACATTATAAATCTTTTGGAAAGTTACATTCGGAATAACAGTCAAGTTTTTTCTAAACATTCACATGTGAAATATCTCGATATACACCTTGATCGACGGCTTACATGGAAACATCACATTGACTCTAAGTTAACTCAAATGAAACTAAAATTTACTCAGGTACATTTACTGATTGGCAGAAATTCAACACTCATCCTAGACTGCAAACTTTTAATATACAAGTCGCTTTTAAAGCCAATATGGTGCTACGGAATTCAGCTGTGGGGCACTGCTTCAGCTTCAAATGTTGAGGAAATCCAACGAAGGTAAAACAAAATTTTACGTTTGATAGCATCGGCTCCATGGTTCATCAAGAATTCAAATATACATCGTGATTTAAATATGCCACTAGTGACTGAAGAAATTGCAAAATATGCAGGCAAATATCTAACAAAACTCGAGTCATATGCTAATACGCTTGCTTGCAATATTTTGAACTTTACTGGACACATCCGCTTAAAAAAGAGAGATAAAGGGCTCTAATACTAAACACTCCAGATGAAGCTGCTTGAAAATACTTTTTTTTTTGCCTATCACTACTTATGTATTATTAATAACTATCACTAAGTTTATGTCTGACATTGGTCGGGCCTACTAATTACATATATTTTAGATTTAAGATTTGAATACTTATTGTTAGTTCATATATGAAGATACAATAAATAAAAAAACATGCAAAAAAAATGTTGTTATCAGATCGCAACTTTCACAGACACAAATTTATTGCCCTTGTTTCTGTTTGGAACCACTGTTCGTTGGTTGAAGAACACTGCGAGAGGGTGACAGGTAGTGTCAGTATATTTCAATGCTTGCAATACTTTTATATGTACATTAGACTGGCCGTTAAAAAAATACAAAAAAAAATTCATAGCGATAAGTTCTGTTTTAGGGGGTGCGTCCGCCCCTCAAGCCCATTTTCAATATAATTTGTTTGCATATGACTATTTAAAAAAAAATATTTTACAAGAATATGATATATGGCAATATTTTAGCTCTTCTAGTCAACAACATTACTTTCAAAGAAATTTTTTTGATAAAATTAATATTTTAGAAAATAATGAAGAGACTAGCAAACAAAATGCCAAATATTATACATACCAAAATTATATTTATATGGAAATTATTTATATTATGTACATGTACAATAAGAACTTATATATATTAAATTATTACATACATATACATGTAGTCAAAGGAAAACTAAACAAAAAGAACAAAAAAATATATTGAATAAATGGGGCTTAAGGGCCAACTTCGAGGGGTGGACGCGCCCCCTAAAACATAACTTATCGCTTTGGATTTTTTGTATTTTTTACATAAAAATTAACCGATTTGGGGGGAGAGAATATAAGAAATCAAAAAAAAAAATCTCCATACAACTAACAGCCACTCTAATGTTTTATTTATTTATTTATTTATTTATTTATATATGTAACACAAAGTAAGTTTGCATGATATATATGTTTTATTTATATTTTAAAATAATGTGCAGATTCTTAGCCTATTATCGTTTGAACAAAGAGGCTTTACGGTACCATTGAAGGGCACGTTCAAAGTTCCACCGTTGTTGCAACTAGTGGCCTCGTTACGTTTTTTAGCTGAAGGCTCCTATGAGAGGTCTATTGGAAATGACTACAGTATTAGTCTTGCTAGAAGTACGGTGTCGGTAGTTTTGCACGATGTGCTTATAGCACATTAGCGTTTCATTTGCATGCAATGGGTAAAACTTCAAATTGACTCTAATCAGAAATGTGGATCAAGAAACTATTTTTATAACAATTACAGGATTTCATCAACATGGCTAATGAAGGACATTAATGAGTGTTGTAATAAAAGCAGCTAGTTTTGTTCGATTGCAGTAATTCGATATGTAGCGCTTTGAGTGATCTAGGTAACATTTAAAAGTGTTACATTGTTTATATAATGTAAAATATTTTTCTCAGAAAAGAAATCATCATAAAATTTGTTAACATACTAATTATCCCAAGTTGTTATTTCACTTATTCAGTAACTTTTTTTTATAAAATAAAATTCATTAAAATTTATTATTGAGGTTTAAAAGTAGTTCAATTTATTTTTAATAAAAAACATTTTAGTGAATAAGTAAAATAACATTTTGGGATATGCTTGCAAACAAAACACTAAGAACATTTGAAAATTTCAGAATGTGCTCTACATACAAATGTATGTATGTACTTACGCCTTTTAATAAAATTTGAATATTTTCCGAATTTGTATCAATTATCAAATGATGTATTTCCTTATCCTTCATTTCACTTAGAGTGCTTAAGTAGTTTTTGGGTTCGACGCGACGAATATGAACTTCGAATGGTAAACGGATCAGACGACGTAATTGCAGGCGACCTTAAAATATAAATGTATGACGTGAAAAAAAATTTTTATATGTGCAACCTGTGAAATTTTTATTGCCGTATACAATAGGGGTGGAAAACTATCGATGGCATTATCGATACTATCGATAGTTAATTTTTTTTGCGACTATCGATGTTTTAATTCTGCCATCGATTAATACTTGAAAACAATCGATATTTTTTAGTCACTATCGATAGTAAGTGATGCAGCACAAAAACTAAAAATATAAATATGTTGCTTTTCATAAACAAAAATAACTGAATGACGGGAAAATTTCTTCTGCTGATCTCACTTATTTTTGATACAATTGTTTTAGTTTTGTTATTTATTGAACTGACAAATAAAATTCTATTTTATTTTGCTTTGCTTTGCTTAAAAATATTTTGTTTTGAATTTTTAGTGTAAATAAATATGTACATTACACGAGAACCATACAACTTCGATACTATCACGATAGTATCGTCGAAATATCGATAGTTTTTCTAACTTTTGATAGTCTTGAATCGATATATCGATAAAGTTTTTTAAACTATCGATAGCTTTGCACCTCTAGTATACAAACATGCTAAATCTCTTTTTTCCGGCAGGCACTCAGTGATTGAGTCGTACTCATGCATTGCATATGCTGAGTACTAATATGACATTTCTTGAGTTGGCATTTTGTGGTTTTATTTTCAAAATGTATACACTATTGCGTTGTCACAAAAAAATGCCATTCTGAGTATTCAGCATTACTGCTGGACGAAAAAGTATGTTACCAGAGAAAAAAGACTTTCTCAAAAAGCGAACAAGATCCAGTGATAGTTAACCGGAAGCAGTGCAACTGCGAATCACTTTCCAATGATTTTTCATGGGCTTGTCTGGCATATCTATCTTAGTTGTCTTTCATTGGTTTGCAAATTTTATTAAGAATTTAAGCCCAATTCACAATCTTGTGCAAATGGTCTTGCATCGTAGCACGTGTAATGTGATGTAGTATATTGATACTCACCACTAAGAATTGTTAACTGGTGAGTTTCAATATACTATAGCCCAATTCACAAACTTGTACAAATGGTCTAGCATCGTAGCATGTACAAAATGGTAAGTATATTGACACTCACCACTTAAAAATTCTTAGTGGTGAGTACCAATATACTATACCATTTCGCACATGCTACGATGCAAGACCATTTGCACAATATTATGAATTGGGCTTATATCATTTTGCACATACTTTTTAAAAAAATTACTGAAACATCCACACTTTCACAAAACGCAAAAATATATATTAGCCCCAAGTCTTATGGAAATGGTTTTGCATCGTAGCATGTGCATAATGGTATAGACCATTTGCACAAGATTGTCAATTGGGCTATTGATACATACTCATTTTGCACATGCTACGATGAAGGACCATTTTCATAAGTTTGAGAATTGGGTTATTAATGTTAATGCATAGTAAACTATACAATACATGAAGTATACGTCCGGACATATACTTTTTATTTAAACTTCCAGAAGGTTTTTAGCAGAACCTCCTAGGAAGTCGAAAAGATGCATTGTAATAAGATAATGTACTCGTCTAAACTTATGTGATGAATCGGTTTTATGTAGTGCATTTTATTACATATCTACTTGTATAAGATTAGCTTTGAATTCTTGAGTTAGTTGTAATCAAGATACGACTGAATAAGGTCAACTAAATTGAAATTGAATTAATGGCTTTTAATGATTGCTAAAAGAACAGAATTAACATGGCGACTGTGAAAATTAAAAGTTCCAAGAGAACCATTTATATTTAATAGCCCAATTCACAATCTTGTGCAAATGGTCTTGTGCATAGGTCTTTGTCGTTCCTACAAGGCCCTATGCTCCTTGTAGGAACGACGGGAACCTATATACATATATATATATATATATATATATATATATATATATATATATATATATATATATATTGGTATAGCATATTGATATTCACCACTTAACAATTCTTAGTGGTGAGCATCAATATACTATACCACTTTCCACATGCAACGATACAAGCGCATTTTCACAAGATTGTGAATTGGGCTAATATTAGCGGAAATCACTCTTCGTTGCATACTGCCCTTGCAAGTCCTGCAGATATGGCAAAGTAGCATGCGTGCTACATTCTGCAAGACCACAACAACAAAGTACATGCAACTGAGATTTGCATCACTTGAATAAATATGCATAACCAAAAACCATTGCATATTGAAAATTGCAAATTTTCTTAATGCTAAAACAGCTGTGTTTTTGTTTTTTTTTTTTTTTTTTTGCAATAAAAACAAGTAAGCCCCTGCGTTTAAAAAATTTTACGACTGCAGAGCCGCCACAAAGACTGCCTGTGCTGAAATTAAATTTGGAAAAAGACACTCACGCTTTGTAGCAAAAAATGATGCTATGTTTGCTAAAATTGCAGATGTGCAACAAAGGGTGATTTCCGCTATTGTACAAACGGTCTTGCATCGTGACATATGCAAATGGTCTAGTATATTAATACACACCACTTAACAATTCTTAGTGGTGAGTATAAATATACTACACCATTTTGCACATGCTACGATGTAAAACCATTTGTAAAAACTGTGATTTGGGCTAATATGTTTTAAGTTATAACTAGATATACCAAACGGACGACACACTCGTCCGTATTCTAGAATCAAAATGTAAATAATTTAAGATTCAAAGAAAATGTACATATCTAAACTTCATAAAAAATTTATTAAAACACAGCCGCACACAAACTTACATACATATGCAAGCATAATTAAATAATACATGAAATTAAAAAAACATAAACAAAATCCCTTCAACCAAGCTAATTCACTTTATTCAATTCTCTTCGTTTAAGTATTATGGCTTTCATACAACAACAAATAAGAGAAAAAAATTGTTAGATCAAGAGAAATACTACAAACACACACACACACTCATGTTTTGTTTCTTTTTTACTTGTAAGCTAATAAATGCGTGTGTAATATGTGTGCATGTAGTAGTAGCAACTTTAAACGCTTATAGCTCCCAAAATACTAAACCGATTTCAATAAAATATAGATTCTGCACATCTGTACAGAAAATCATTTAAAACCATATAAATCTTTTTAAAATCGGTGTAGTGGTACCAGCGTAAAAGGGATTACAAAAAACATGTTCGCCTATTAATTATATAGATACATGTATACTAAACTGGTCGAAAAAATTTTTTCTTTAATTGATATATTTGCACTATCTAAAATATGAGGTTTGCTTTCGTAAATGCGGTCTTAATATTTTATCTCGATCTGAAGGTGTCTTCTGGTGTCAAGTGGGGCCTAAAGTACCTGATTGGGAAATAATTCTGCATGAAATTGCATATAGCATTTGGGGACGTTTCACAGAGCTTAAGTCTTGAATTTGGGATACATGTATATCTTTAAAAAGTGCGGAGCCTCAAAGTGGGCAACCTTGGGTTAATGAAAAAATAAAAACGATGCCAATCTGATGTTTTTGAACAGATAAAAAAGATTTTTGCAAGTGAATTTTACTATCCAAGAGCAAAAAAAAGTCGGCTATAATTATGAGTTTTCACTTACAGTTTAAGAAATATTCGATAAAACAAAAGAGGTGTATTAGAACATCCGCTTAGAGCTATATAAAATAAATTTAATGTGTGAAATATAAAATTATATTATATGATGCTGTCAAATTCGCTCCAAATATTTCAAAGCGTTTCGATTTATTTTTCATTATTTTCTTTAACAACTGCGTACTATTAATGTATTGTTTGTGGACGGCGGCGGCTGTTAGCCGGCTTACAGCTTCGTTCTCTGGTTTGTGCTCATGTGCAAAAACAAAACAGAAGAAAATTGAGCAATCGTTATCATTGTTTTTGTTTCACTCTTTGTTTCACTATTTTGGTTACGAAAATCACGTCCTAACTCCTTTATCGCGCTATAAAGAGCATAGCTACAAACTTGAAATTTTGGCTTTTTTACCAACCTTGGTCCACTGTTCTGCTAATGGAGGAGTCAAATCTTGTTTGATTAAGAAAATGGCACTTATTATGCGTTAGGAACCAAATTTATATTATTTAAAAAAATTAAGTCAAAACTTATACGCAATTTAAAACAATATTTTGAAAAATTCGATTTTTCGCCGTTTTTTTTTCAGAAAAAGTGGGTTAATTATTTCGCTATTATAAAAAAATTTTGCTAAAAATACCAACCCCAAAAGGTAATACTATAAGAAATATAATAAGTAAATTTTTTGTTCCAAATTTTCGTTATTGAACACTGAACCAAAAATTTACCTAAATACTGCAAAATGGGGTGTAAAAATGAAGAAATGTAGGTTATTATACAGCTAACAAATTCGTTATTCAAGTCTACGGTTTTTTTTCGTTAAAGAAAATAATTTTAGTAAATAGTTAAATAGAAGAAATTTCTTTATTTTGACTGTTATAGTTTCGTTATTTAGTGGGTGGTAAATGTTACTAAATTTAAGTTGAATTGAGTAAGATTTCTTATTTATAATAACTAATTAATGTAGTAAATTTGAAGATTTTTTATTTGTTTTGAAGAATTTTTGTTCAAATGAAGTAATGAATTTAGTATGTATGAATATTTTTTTTATTTTTGTTATTCACTTTGACTACCGTATTTTATTCAATTGCTAAGCCCATGTAGGAACATTTTCTTCTTCCAACATTTAAGGCAAACTAGTTTACAAATCGCGTAACTAACTGTGTAGTTAATTTGTTTTTGTATACTGTTTACAAATTATATATAAAATTGTCTTAGTTAGTGAAAGATAATGTTATTAACGATACAAAATTTAATAAAGTAAAATTGTATTTAATAATTAAAATAAAAACAGCACAAATTACAAGAAAAGTCCAAATTTATTATACAAAATTAATGTAAATGAAAGTATGCATTGATATTCATTAATAATAAATAAAAAAGTATACATTAGGATAATATTTAATTAAAATTTTTTTAGATATACACGCAAAGAAAAGATATGGTAGTAGGTAGAATGGTTGAGAAAACAATATTATGTTCTCTGAAACAAATGTGTGTTCGTTGAAAACTAGTTATTGTTATTTTAAAGATTTATTTCGTTACGATAAACCGAGTTATATTTGAATTTAATAATTACATTATCACATCCATAAAAAAATGTGATATGGTCAGGGCTTAACAACATAGTCTTGTTAAAAATGTATGACTACAACATAATTTGTATTATTATTTAAAAATAATATGATTTAAATAACAATATAATGTTATCCAAAACCATACTATGTTAAGTTTTTAAAAAAATCTTTTTCAGAAACATCTGTCAGATCAGTATTTCGTTTGTAAGCTATCGGTATTGCACGAGTGGTGTTAAATAAATGAATAAATAAATAAAATATAAATAAAAAATATATATAAAAATAAAAAAAGGGTAGACCAATAAAAATATATAAACATTTTAGTATCTCTTTATACAGGCATTGCAGTATGTCGTGTAAATATACATTTCTATATATACATTTTATTTCAACAATATTAAATTATTTTTATATCGATTTTGACGCACAGCTGTTTCTACAACAAATATATGATTAAAAAACAAAATAGTATTATTATATTAAATAATACTGTGGTCGTATTTAACAATATTAATACAATATTAGAACATGGTATGGTGAGTCTCAATTATATTTTAGTCACATCTAACAATAGTGTTCTCATATTTACAATACTAATATTAGATATAATAAAGTTCATTGTTTTTGTAGATAATATTATTATTAACTCAAATAATATTATTATTAAAGTTTGCTTTTCTATTAACAATAATATGATTTGACTGCAACCATATAATTCAATCATAGTATGTTGCTGTTTGATTATGGTTACCTCAACCATATTTTTTCTTTGCGTGTACAAGTTCCATAGTATGAAAAAAAAACTGATAACATCGATTTCACTTTTCGCAAAGACTTGTACATATTTTCTTTCTGTTTGAAACACTAAAAGTTTTTGCTGATGGTATCAAAAGACTATATAGAAGATAAAAGATTTCATTACAACGACCGTCTGGAAAAGTATATAAGCTCAATTCACAATCTTCTGCAAATGGTCTTGCATCGTTGCATGTTGCATGTTGCAACGATGCAAGACCATTTGCACAAGAGTGTGAATTGGGCTATAGTATTTTAATATTAATTACAAAACGAGTTATGAATAAAATATTTTAACCCTCACTTTCAATTTTATTGTTTATTTTATTCATTGTTTGAAATTAAAGTTTGCTAGATTGGTCCTTGATACGATCTTCAAACTCGGCCTATATTTTTAAGACGAAAGTTTCAAAATTGTCATGAAAGCACTGTGTGTTTGGATATAACTGCTTAACAACAAAAAGTAAAAAAAAATGCAATTTTATTATTAATTAAACACGTACCAACTTGAAACCAAATGGCCTTTTGTAATGTGTACATTTGTTTAGTACGTCAGAAGTACATGGGACAGAGCCGGTAATTTTTAGTTGCTGCCCAATGGCTCTCAACTTCTGCCCAAGAGCAGTTGTCCATAAAAAGCGCTTCAATACTGTTAATTTTAGTTATTTAAAATAATTTTACTAAATTCTAATATATCAAATTAGTTGAATTCTACAAAATTTCTTCATATCTAGAACTCTTTAGTTTATTGAGTCTTCTTCTTGGTTTAACGAAATTTTAACGAAATAATATTCAAAACAACACTTTTTTCGGAGTTAAATTAACAACATTTATTAAAATAAATGATACATTATTCTAATTTACTTCCTTAGCTATTTTAGATGTAGTTTTGATTACCATGCGATTCTACTATTTTACCACTGTTTTAACTAAAATTTGGTTTATTTAACAAAGTTTTAGATATTATTTTAAGTAATTTTTATTCAAGCCAACAGATTATATTTTACTACATTTTTAACAAAAATCCATTATTTGTTTTGAAGAAAATTTGTTTATTTTAATAAACTTTATTTAGATTTGAATAAAAATCCAGTACATTTAACGATTTTTTTCGTTAAGGGTCTACTAAATTTTTTCGTTAATAAAGGGTGTCCCAACAAGAACGCAAGATTTAAATTTTAAATAAAACTCACATATTTAAAAAAAACTCGTGAAACTTTATTATATCGTAAAGTAGGCAAAATGAGGTTATCTGTGGAACAACAAATCGGGCAGATGGCCGCCGCGGCTTTGCTGGCACACACGCGATCGTTTAATGAAATTTTCAATGGCCGTTTTGCATAAATGCTGCGGTATTTTATTAATGAAGCGTCCAATTTCCTCTTTTAAGGCTTGAGTCGTCGTCGGCTTATTCGCGTAAGCCATCGACTTCAAAAAACCCCAAAGAAAAAAGTCTAATGGTGTTAAATCGCACGATCTAGGCGGCCAATTCTGGTCTCCAAAACGCGAAACAACACGACCGGGAAATGACTGATGTAGCAATTGAATTGTTTCTCTGGCTGTATGATATGTGGCGCCGTCTTGTTGAAACCACATGCCCTCCACATTCATTTCTTCAATTCTAGGCACGAAAAAACTGGTTATCATTTCACGATACAGAACACCATTGACTGTTTGCGCTTGACCTGCGTTTGAGCGACATCATCACGTACAGCTGCGACATTTTCGGTCGATCGACCTGGTCAAAGGCGCGTTGTTGTCTTTACATCACTAACAGACCCAGTTTCGGCAAATTTATCCATTAATCTCTTTACAGTTGACTCTTTTGGAGCATTATTGTGACCCCAAATTGATCGCAAATTTGCGAACTGTAGCTGCAAAACTTTCACCATTTTGGTAAAACAATTTCACAATGAGAATGCGTTGTTCATTCGTGTAGCGCTCCATTTTTACTAACCTCGTACCTTCTACTAGCAAACAATAATAATTGTTCAAATGTCAAACAATGACACTTCGAATGGCGCCAAATTTAAATCTTGCGTTCTTGTTGGGACACCCTTTATTACCTACGACATTTGGTGCAGTGAAGGAACTAGATCGTTTCAAAATGTACCTATTTTTGTTATAAATATCGAATTTAAGGCCTTTTTTCTTAAATTGCAAAGCTGGAACATAAGACAAGATGTGTTTTTAAAAAATTCCAAAATATTATCTGCGCCTGACGAAAAATATGGAGAATACTGGAAAAATGCTGCAAAAATTAAATTTTTGGGAATTTTTTTTTTGGGAATAGCCGGGAACTGACTCAGTCTGTCAATAACGTTACTCTTTCATATACATATGTATATATATCACTACTTATGTATTATTAATAACCAGGGAAACGCAAATATGCAATTGCATGTTTTTTCTTGTATAACATACTAATGCGGGGACAATATATTTATCCGTTTCAGAACTTTTATGAATTTTGGCATCGATTTGTTAGTGCATATTTTTGCATGTTTTACCCTTTAAAGCATGTTTTTGCATATATCAGCCTTAAATGCACATTTTTAGCATATACATATTCCAATTTTAAGAGCATAACTTACGCTTTTGGGGCATATTTTTATACTTTATAGGTCTTTTTTTTATTTTAATATGCCTTCAAGCTTATCTGTTGGTCAACATTTTTGTTTTTATTTTTCACCATCTAAATCTCATTTCCAATGTTCCATGTGTATATACATTTTTCATATATTTATATTACGCAATTATTATGAACTTTAGTTTGGATAAAAATTCGGTTTACTGGTTGTGACGGAATCTGTCCCGAGTAGACGTTGAAGGAACATTGTCAATGTACAAAAAATTACTTAGATGTGGTAGGCAACGATTTTTATTTGAAAAACTAAATCAATACCTTGTTGTTTATTGCAATAAAAATTTTAAATAAAAATCTTCTCTTGTTTATCCAAAATACAGTTACAAAGTTTAATTTTTGATATCGTGATCTATTTTCAAATCGAAGTTAAATTTTCACGTGCATCCAAAAAAAAATTATTTGTATTATTTGCTTTAGTCAAAATTTGTATGGCAATTTTGTTTTAACGTGCCCTTCAAGCCCAAATTATTGTTTATAATACGGCAGTTATTCTTTGTTAATTTTTTTATTGTTTCCTTTCTTTTGTTTATTTTATTTTATATGAAAATATTGTTGAATTTTTGAATTAAAAATATATTTAAGAGCATATTTTTGAGTTGTTTGTGCATATTTTCAAGTTTTTTAGAGCATATTTCTGGTTTCCCTGTTAATAACTATCACTAAATTTATGTCCGACACTGGTCGCGCCTAATAATTATATTTTAGATTTAAGATTTGACTACTTATTGTTAGTTCATATTTGAAGATACAATAAATAAAAACATGTATTAAAAAATATATATGTATGATAAGTCCATTAGAGATTAATGAAACGGCAAATCACTTACCATAATATTTTTCATGTAATATTCCCACTTTTGTCCAGTTTAGATAATGTACAGCATCAAAGTAAGCATCATTTACATAATCCTGATATGGATGCAAGTTTATGGCAACTTCGTTGCCGGCATCACTTTGAACTTCTAAGTGTGGCAAATCTAAAGCATCACAAATTGAATGTACATGCGAACTAATTATACTATTAGAAGGACCAAATATTGCCTGAACTCCGCAACTTATTTGAGTGCACACTGAAGAAGAGAATTAAGCACTACATACATATGTATTCATACATTACACGGCTTTATGTATAATCAAAAACTGGCATGAAGTTAGCATAAGTGACAAAATTGAACTACGTGTTGACAATTTTACATTAAAAATCTCCGCATAATATAGTTTTAACACACAATTACATCCCAGCATGATTTTTAATGTAAAATTGCATGGCAAAACGCGTTAAGACCATGTTAAATTTTGCCACTTATGCTAACTTCATGCCAATTTTTGATTAAGCATAAGAGCATTAATTTTTAAGGCGTTAGTTAACCTTTTTTGCATGCATGAAATGAATCCAATTCATTTGCATATTGTATGTCGTAGAGCAAATTTGTGTCTGGTAGTAGACCTTTATCACGATTTACGACATGGACTGCATATTTAAATGCCAATTCCACTGTACTTTGTATTTGTGTTTCCGAAAATATTGCACCGATTCTTAAATTTGGAGGTAATCCATGAACTCTTGTAACTTTTACTTTTAATACAAGCAATACACATAAGTAGAATTGAAATAAAAAAACTTTCAAGCACATTCTGTTGAACAACACAACACGTCTTAATTAAGCAACCCACCAAGAAATAAATGCTTCACAACCTTTTAGGCTAATGAAAGAAAGGGTTTGCATACGCAACATTAACTGGAAGAAAGCACACACAAAAATTTTATAAAAGAAGAAAGTTAAAAAACCCGACTGCATAATTTTATTTTTCGTTGCCGTTCTGCGTAGTTCTTTACGGTAGAAAATTTTTTAGCAATTTTTCTGTGAAAGGAATCAGTTGGCAAACCTATAGAATTTATTAAACTTCAATACAAAATTTAATTTTCAGCCACTAAGATAATTTTTCAACTTGCACTGTTGTTTAATTGACAAAAAGATTTTTGAGATTTTTGGCTGTCACTTCCATTTTCTACATATTTGTGCGCAACAGAACGGAAAAGGAAAAAACAAACAGTTGAAACACCAAAACATTTGGATGGGAAACATTTCGAAACATATTTGTTACATGTGATTTGGCAAAATTTTTAAATGCTCACCTGATTTTTAAGAAGTGTTGCATATTTTACGATACGCCGTTTTGCCGATCCGATACCAATACTTAAAAAGATATATCGCCGATACCGATACCGATAAGCATATTGAAATTGAACTCAAGTTAAAATTAACAAAATTCAAGTAATTCTTTTATTCTTTACTAACATTAAAAATTTATATTTGAGTTCATTCTGAAATTAACAAAAAAAAATTATTTTTTTAACAAAAGACATGTCGATGGCTTAATTCCAGAGTATGCTAAGTCGACTTAGCATGTTTTGAAGGAGTTTGTTTATTTGAATTTGGATTGATGTAACTTGAGTCCTGTCAAAAGCTCGAATTTATCGGACAACCCTATCAAAAGTTATGCTCACAATTGTACTTAGCCTACGACTAAAGTTTAAAAAACTTCCATTACAAAAAGGGCTAAGTAAAGTATATATTTTTAAATTAGATGTTTTAGCTATGTTAATTACCATCACTTTATAATTTATTTATTTCAATTATTTTTAAGAAAACTATCCGAAATATCGAAGCTTAAGAGGTTATATATTTGAATTGTTTCACTGTCGTCTTTCTCTATTTCTTTAGTTATCTTTGGTAACCATTTAAATCATATTGCTTATAAGACTGGATCTGAGGATAACAATAAGCGAAGCATTAAATCATAATTTTCTGCTAATTTTGAGCACTTTCGACTATTAAATAATCTGTACTGCTTTAAATCTCTGTTCCTTGCTTCTTGATCTTCTTTTGTAAGTTCTCCCAGAGGTAGGATGTTGGTTTCAATGATTTCTTTTCCATGAGATAATACCTTATGCACAGTTGGCGTCATTGATCAACATGGATATAAATTTTTTATCAGTACTTTTGTTTCATTAGCAAAAGCATCAAATTTTTTTGCATTGATTTGCTTTTTACGGTTAATAGTTGCCAGTATTATTTTGAAGTTCCTTATTAATTTTTTATCCAAGCCGGTTATCAAGGATGTCGTCTCAGGATCCCCAAAAAAGCGTCTAGCAGTGTTTCCATTATTCGAGCTATCATAAAGCTTTGTACAGACGGTTGTCAGATCTTACAATTTGCCAGTAAAATGTGCTAAAAATTTCTTACAACCGTGTGAACTGGCAATTTTTGTCAGACGCCGTTGCTAGAAAAAGCATTGTCAGTCCATTGCAAGACTAGCAACTGACAACAAATTGTCAGACATCTTACAATCGTGTGAACACATTGCAAAATTATTGCCAGATATTTGTCAGACATTTTAATATTGTCAGATGTGCGAAGTTCATGCATCTGACAATGGCGTCATTGTAAGATAATTCTTTCTATGGGCAACACTGCACACGCTTGATTTTAAATAAAAAATTTATAATAAAATATATGCAGACAAAATCATTGCAATTGCTTCTTTATGGTCCATAATAATTTATACTTTCACTTTTTACATTAAACACAAACACAAACGATAAATATTTAACAATTTCCAACAAATGGTTTAAGTCTGGCAACGCATAACAACAGATCTAACAATTTGTGCATATGACAACCGTGTAAACTAACAATTTTTCTACCGACGATTTTGTCAGATGAATTTATTGTCTGTCAATAAATTGTAAGATTTTCTGACAACCGTGTGAACTGACAAGAAATATTGTACTGGCAATTTTCGATTGCCAGTACATTGTCAGCACATTGCCAGATCTGACAATATTGTTAGATCTGACAATCGTCTGTACATAGCTTAACCGCTAATTGGCTTATCAATTATAAGCCCATGCTTTCTAAATTCATCTTGTATCCTTTTCTTCTCAGTTCTTCGTGTCTCTGCTAAGTTTCATTACCTTTGATATTTCTATATTTTATATCATATGATAGATGTAAGCAATACTCTATAAATCTAATGCGAGCATGAAGTGAGGAAATTCCAAATTTAAGGGCTTCCTCTTCTATAGTTTCATCAGATTTATCTCCAAACTCAGAGCTTTTTTTTAACACATATATTGCATTTCCAGTATGATTTGGTATCCATTAGGGCATTGGCAACTTTTCCATCTATCATAGTCAATTGTAAAACAAATGTGACATTCATAATGCAGTCAGTGCAGCCAGATTAGGAGATTTCGCTTGTCATTTGGGACAGATTTTCGTCGTGGGGAGTGATTTGGGGACTTTTAATTTTGAGCTCTAACATTACTTTTTCGTATTTTTATCTTAATACAATATTTAATGATTATTTTGACGACAACAAGGCAAAAATTTGCAAAAATTACGAAAATTCGCAAAAAGTTAAAAACAGTGGGATGACAACAAAGTCTAATATTCACCCTTATTCCAGTTGTCGACATCGACGTCACTTTAACACAATACCAAAAAATTGGGGCTTGTATACCCGTTGTCCAAAACAACTGACTCCTGTTGGCAGGTTTATGCTATTTTATAGACCTTAGGGAACAGAAAAAGATTGTCAGTAGCACAAAATTGTTCTGGAGATCGAGTAAACAAGCCCCAATTCTTTCGTATTGTGTTAAGTGACGTTGATGTCGACAACTGGAATAAGGAGTATTATCTCGATATCGGCAAAACTGTATACTATAGAATATGAGTGATAGTCAAAAAATTATCAGTTTTAAATGATAGTGTTGGCTGTTCAGACTATCGATCATGTTCGATACTCAAACCCTCATTCAAGAAAAAAAATTGGACACACAAATATAGAAAAAAACACAAATTCGATGCGCATTATTTCTAACAACATTTTTTTATAATCCCCCTTATTGTCAATCGCGTCGTCGACGTCACATCAAGACAACAGTAAATATTGTCACTTGTCTACTATTTATCGGCAACAATTGGCTCTTATTGACAATCTCTTACTAATCTCTAAGGCTTCGTAAATTAATGGATCATGTTAATAGCAGTCAATTGTTGTCGACAATTGTTGTAGACAAGTGACAATTTTTACTGTCGCCTTGATGTGACGTCGATGACGCCATTCACAATAAGAGGGAATGTATTATTTTAATGTATTCTTTTATCTAATAACTCCTCGCACGATTTTGTCTTTAAGATATCACACAACCTTGCATTTCATAAAAAGATATTAATTCCTTAAAAAATATTTGCCGCGTTCAACTTGTGTTGTTTATGCTAAAAAAATATCTCTTGACTGACGCTTCTTAGTACGCACTAGCAGTCAAACACCAACCACAAAAAAATTCTGTGGTTGACTGTTGACTGACGAAATTCGTGTTGACACTATCGACCAATGTAAAATTTGAACAAAACTTAAACTTGTGTTCCATAATGTGTATCCTGAAAAACATGCAAAAAGTCGCATTTATCGCGAACTTTGCAAGCAATCGCAAGAAGTTGCAAGATTTTAAACAAGCCAAAAATCGCCAAAGCCGTGAGGAATGCAAAATATTATATGAAAATCTCGAAAACGGCGGAAACTCCCAAAGATTTATTAACAGCGAGATGGTAACAAATTTGAATATTATAAAAAAACCAGAAATAATTTTAGTTCAGTAATTTCAATTCTTATTTTTTGAAAATTTTAATTAATGTGAGTTTCTAAAGAAGAGAAGAAAAATTAAACTAGACTTTTATTAGCTGGAGGAAATACCGATATTTTTCTGTGCAGCCACGCACTTCATTAGTACCCTAGTCTATCTACTTGGGTAGAGATTGTTATTAACATCAGCTATTTATCTTTTACGATCATCACATTAATTATTTTTACTTATTGGATATACCGTCGGTACATACACGTAAGTATTATAGTTATGAAGCATTAAAAAATAATAGGGAAAATATATTAAAAAGGCATTTTAATAGTATCCACAGATCTGTGAATAAATTTAATTTTGAATTTATTCACTAAATTGTTGAATGGTTATTAAATTTTTACTTTTTATTTAAGTTTTTATTAAATTGCATATTTACAAACAAAAAATTCAAACAACTAATAACCACATCATGTATTTTATATTACAAAAGTTTTCTTAAAGTGCAAGTTTATTTTACTCTCATTTTTCTCACCAATACAAACATATTTTATTTTGCGGGACACTGCTATTATGTTACACTGTTTTTGCTTTCGACAGTTGATTTTACTTTCCAGCATTATGAACTGTGTTGCCAAGTAAACATATTTTTGTCACGTGCCCATGATGATTTAAATGAGACCGCAAAACAGTTTGCAAAATTTCATGGGAAGTTGGAAAATTGGAAGCAAGCCCTAAAATTGATTATAAATCGCAAAAGCCGTTAAAAATAAAAAAATAAAAGTTTTGTAAGAACGAAAAATATAAAAAAAACTGATTTGTTTTATATTTTCGAATAAACTATTACAAATGTAATATATTTGAAAGTGGCACCACTGAACAATATATGTGACAGCGCATAGAGAAAGGGACCTAAGGGTAAAAAAAAATCAATTTTCACTTTTTTTGATGTGGACAACATCTGAGCATCGAATGAGACCGATCCCATGCCCTAAAAGTGTTCCCTCCCAGAGATATGCGCTTTTTATGATGTGATGATACACCAAAGATACACGTATTTAAATCTTTAAAATGGCTCTCCTGAACAAAACCGGTTTTTACCCTTAGGTCCCTTTTTATTTTGCGCGTCACATATGTAAAGGGTGTTTTTTTAGAGGTATAGAACTTCGAATTGAAATAAAACACAAGAAAATCGTCTTAATGTCCATCAATTTGGCTTTATTGGAAGGATAATTTAATGCCATTAATGTTTAAATATGATTTCGGGCATGTGGCCGCCGCGGCTGGCTCGAATAAAGCCAATTCTACAGGTCCAATTTTCAACCACTTTTTCGAGCATATGGGGCCGTATGTTGGCAATAACGCCACGAATGTTGGCTTCCAAGTCCCCTAACGTTTCTGGTTTGTTGGCGTAGACGAGCGACTTCACATATCCCCAAAGAAAATAATCCAATGGTGTCAAATCACACGATCTTGGTGGCCAATTGACAGGTCCATTCCGCGAAATTATGCGCTCATCGAATGTTTCCTTCAATAAATCGATTGTGACGTGCGCTGTGTGGCATGTAGCGCCGTCTTGTTGGAACCACAACTCATCCACATTCATGCCATCCAATTCGGGAACAAAATAGTCGATTATCATGGCTCTATACCGGTCTCCATTAACGGTAACTGACTCTCCAGCATTATTTCGGAAGAAGTATGGCCCAATGACTCCACCAGCCCATAGAGCACACCAAACAGTCAGTTTTTGTGGATGTAATGGCGTCTCAAGGGTCTCATGTGGATTCTCTTCACTCCAAATGCGGCAATTTTGCTTGTTGACGTAGCCATTCAACCAAAAATGAGCCTCATCACTGAACAAAATTTTGCGATGAAAATCAGCATCGAGATCAATCTCATTTTCGGCCCATACACCAAAATCACGACGCATTGCATGGTCTCGCGGCTTTAATTCTTGCACAAGCTGGATCTTGTAAGGTCGCAAGCCAAGATCTTTGCGCAAAATCTTCCATAAAGTTGATGGACAAAGCTCCAATTGCTGTGCACGGTGGCGAATCGATTCATTCGGGTCCTCTTCAACACTTTGCTCTACAGCGGCAATTGTTTCTTCGGTGCGCACTATTCGACGTCTCTGCGGATGTGTATTATCACATAGAGTAAACGTAGTGCGAAAACGATCCATGGTTAACCGAATTAATTGCTCTGATGGACGATTATGTCGACCATAAAATGGACGGAGCTTGCGGTAAACTTCGCGAACTGAACCATTATTTTCGAAATAAATTTGCACGATTTGCAAGCGTTGTTCTTTTGTCAACCTGTTCATGATGAAATGGCAAACCAAACTAAATATTAATCACTTAACAGCTGACAAAATGGCCGCCAGTTAAAAAAGTGATGCCAACTTAAAGTTCTATACCTCAATAAAAAACACCCATTATTTAGATTTCAATATTAAGCTTGGGTCACACGATTGGCACAATGTACCAATTTTCGTCGGCTCACTGAAATAAATTCATAAGTAACAATGTAAATTTGCCTTATTTCTTAAATAATTGAAATATGTTAAATATAACTGCACCACACTGCATTGTTAATAAAGCCATATAGACTTATTCAAGAATTTATTAAGTAATAATGTCATTTTGGCTTATTACTTGTGACTTTATTGCAGTGAGCCGACGAAAATTGGTGCATTGTGCCGATCGTGTGATCCAGGCTTTAGGCTGAGCTTACATCTGGCATTTCATGCGTGCCATGTGTCCAAAAAAGCGTAACCACTAGTTACTAATAAAAACTGTTTGATTTAGACACGTACTTAGCTAATAGAAACTTTTATAGAATCCAACATGATTGGAAACCGTTTAAATCAATAAATACATGTCTGAACCAAACGGTTTTTCATTAGTAATTAATGGTTACGTTATCTTTGGCACATGGCACACAAGAAATGACAGATGTAAACTAAGCCTAGGCTGCAATTAAATATCACTCCTACGTATGCAGATCTTTAATCGAAAACTGTTGCATACTTCGTTGGATACTGATACACAGAGCAGTGATGGGAAATGTGGCACAATTGTGCCATTTTTGGCACTATTGGATGTTAGCTGGCACTGTGGCACTCTCGCTCCTTTTCTGGCACTTTTTGTCTATTCCAGCCATAACCTAAGGTTTACACATGCAAGTGCAAGTTCGAAAAACTCAATACACTCAAACTCTTTTACTAACACATCTACACTTTCGGCACTTGCAGTCTACTTCCAATTCAACTGCCAAGAAATTTTACCAGACAGTGACTTGTTTTCACTTGCAGCAAGTAAATGGAAAGTTAGCTAACAGTGCTGCCCTATTAATACTTTAGTAGAAATTAACAGGATTTCAGTGTAATGTTATATGAGTTTTTACTCATTTTAAATACATTTAAAAGCTAATTTAATATTTATTTTCTTAAATGTTCATAAATCAAGCGGTTTATTAATTTTTTAGACATAAATAACATTGAAACAATGCGAATAAAGTTCAACACTATCTGGTTCCCTTAAAATTAAACTTTTTTATGTGATGGACAACTCTGCACTAAAAGGCAAACATGCAAGTTGCAAGACAGTCGGACATTTGTGCGAAATTTTCGTTGATAATACGTACACAGAGCTTGCAGGCAAGGCACTTGCATGTGTAAATGCAGGGTAACCGCCAAAAAGCTTAAGTGTTCCGTTTTTACGAAAATCGATTATTTGCGATTGTAACTAATCGATTTTTAAAAAAATTAAGCCCGAAAGTCATTTGTTTAAACTTTTGGGCGGTTATGACTGGCATTAATTTTGCAACTTTTTTTTCTCAATAAAAAGTATTCTTTTAGTATTTACATTGTTAAGTATTGAAAACTTACGGCCCTTTTCACAACGTGCAATTAAAAGCTAACAGGGACTGTAACGGCTAGTTTTGTATGAAGAACTTGCAGTTAAAGTTCATTTTAAGTATTAATCATACATTGTTAAAAGGGACGTTATTAGTGTTTGAGGCTGACATTTGTTCGCTTATGATAGGGAAAAGTAACGGTGTTCAATGAATGTTTGTTACGAATTATTAAAAGAAATAACTATTTTATATAGAGTCCTGGAACAAGTCCTCATAATATTTCTTCTCATTATTAACTGCTTAGTCAAAATGCAATGATAAAACTTATGTTCTTAAAATAATAAATGATATTAATGCCGAAACTATATGAAGATGTAAGAGTACGTTTAATTTTTAGGAGGCTTTCTTTTTTATTTCGTCATTTGTGTCTACATTTTTTGAACAAAATATACATATGTATATTGATGATACCTATGTTGATAATATACATACATATGTATGTAGTTCTAAATTCTCATCATCTTTAAACCGAAAATTTCAACCATAAAGTTGAAGAATTTAAAAACAAAATAGTATTTTTTCTTTTTTTGTCATATTGGAAAACTAAATATATCTTCAATATGGCTTTATAAAATGTTACCAGTAGAGACATAAATATTACTGTACTGTTGTTACACAAATGTCTCTAAATTAAAGAAAACATACTGAAAAGTTAAAAGTAAATACAGATGTATATTATCTTAAGTGAGAGTGAGTTTTGGAAAGATATCGGAGACGTGAAAAATAATTTCAATATGTTAGCATAACATGGCCAAATTCGATGATGAAAATGGTTTTCAGTTTTATGTTTAAAAGAACAAAAATTGTGCGGCTTAAGAAGTGTCCCTCTGTCTTCTAGGCATTCATTGCCTGAGTGTTACTTCTCTTAATTTTTTTTTTATATTTTGAAAATAGAGAAAAAGTAGTTCCGTATTAATTACCTCCAATTTATTCACTGGCGCGATGTATCATGAATCATGTTTTGTTCAATTATGTAAAAGACTAGCTGAGGCCACTAAAAGTTGCCTTGCGATCAACAATTTTATTTCCGTCATATGTTTGTTGTGTATATAAATACATAAAAAGCATTTGTTTCCATTTTCATAAAAATCAGTTCAGCAGTCACTTTAGCATTCGGACAGATAGACTGGAGGCCATCAGTACGTAAGCTATTACTTCAATAGATCTCTTCTAAAATGATAATTCATATTTTCTAAGTGTAGGAGGTTTGGCGCCCGTCGACCCTGACTAAAGGTACGGTCACACTTGTCAAACATTTGCCCAAAAAAGCGTAACCACTAAATGCTAAT
The DNA here is from genome assembly GCA_949987645.1 of Tachina grossa. Lineage (NCBI taxonomy): Eukaryota > Metazoa > Arthropoda > Insecta > Diptera > Tachinidae > Tachina > Tachina grossa. The sequence continues at coordinate 2,493,832 of OX465279.1, read as the reverse complement.
GAAAAATCTTTCAATTCAGACAAAAGTTTGTCAAGTTAAAGAGTATCCAATATTGTTGGATTCTATGATATTGTCCTTTACTTGTGTTCAAAACTGTTAAGTATGATAAACAAGTGACTAGATCAAAACTTTTTTCATTAGTGTTTGTTGGTTACGCTTTTTTGGGCAAATTTTTGAAAAGTGTGACCGTACCTTAAGGCACATTAGTTAAAGTTTACTTAGCCTATGTCCGTAAGGTTCCATTCTTAATTTTTTTGAAAAAAAAACAAATTAAAATCGAGCCGGCAGTTTCGGCGATTACCTTTTACAAACATATAAACATGCAATCATATAAACTTTTACTTGTTTAAATCAGTTGGTTCTATTTCTTGTAAATAAGTAGAAAGTATTAATAAATTATACATACAAATACAATGTACATATGTGTGTAAACCACTAATTTTGGAACGTGGTTGTTGTGATATTCATGGAATTTTCTAGCTATACATAATAATGTATCATTAAAGGACCATAGTATACTAAACGAACATCAAGTGCCAACATTTAAATTATATAAAAAGTGGTTTGGCACTATTAAAGGGATTTTGGCACTATTTAGAAGCAGATTCGGCACGAAATCAAGATTTCCAATTCCCATCACTGACACAGAGGGAACTGCAACTCAGTACGTATGAGCAATAATGATGTCAACCAAATCGCCAGCCACTGTTGCCAGACCTGCAGATTTCTCTGCATTTTGCTGATTTTTCATTGCAAAAATCATAACGTGAGATTTGCAGATTTTCACTGCCAAATTTCAGATTTTCTGAAATTCTTGTGTAACATCAATATTTCGTGTTTTTCTTTACTCTGTAAAGGAAATAACCATGGTGTTAGTCTCAGAAGCATATATGTACATAAAAAACAAAAATAAAAAAAACTAACAAATACATATGTGCAAAGATATATATACATTACGCACACTAAATCATAAACAGTCACAACTCAAAATGATGAAAATACTTTTGCTTTTTCTTGGACCGCAAAAATTTCTTTTGCAACAAAGTCTTCTTGAACATCTGGGATTTTTTTAATTGTCTGCTTATTATTTAGTGTGCGAAATGTATGTATATATATTCCTTTGCACAAATTTTTTAAGTTGTACATATGTAGAAAACTTGCGTATATATTTGTCCCTATCCTTTTTTTAATGATCCGTACACCAAAGGAACCCTATTGTATTCGCTACGCTGCCCATCTGGCCGTCTGTCAGTCACAGGCTATTTTCTCAGGAACCGTAAGAGCTACGGACCTGAAATTTGGACAGAGTATGTAGAACTTTGGCCGCTACAACAACAAATATATGAGAGTTAAAAATTAAAGGGTGTAAACGAGCAACGAAAAATTTTAAAATCCTATGTAATATTCATACAATTGTATGTACATATGTATGTATATTGACACTTGAAATTTGTAAAGTTAGTGTATTTTTATACAGACTACAACAATACTAAAATTTTAAAAAATTTAATTAAAGGGTGTTCTATCAGTTAATGCAATTTTGAATATGTGATTTTGACAACTTGCTGTATCTTGGAAACCGTAAGAGGCAAGCTCTTGAAATTTTCAAAAACGCTAAAACTAAAAAATCCCAAAATTATAAAATCGCAAAATTAAAAAAAAAATTCTAACATTAAAATAAATCGCCAAATCCGAAAAAATCGCCAAAATGAAAAAAATGGCCAAAATGAAAAAAATCGCCAAAATTAAAAAAATTGCCGAAATGAAAAAACGCCAAAACCCGAAAAAACGCCATAACGACAAAAAAGTGTTAAAACTAAAAAAGCGCCAAAACTTAAAAAATCGCCATTGAATTACATACATATCTAGTGTCCGTATGGAAGCCTTCGTGCGCTGGTTAAAGTCGCACTTCACTGAATTTATTTAATGTTTATTTTTATTAAACAATTTGTAATACCAGCATATGTTTTTGTATATCAAGATAATTTATGTTAATTCGAACACAAAATGGAAAACAATTCAAAATGGAGGTGTTTTTTTTGTTGCAAAGTTTTTGCCGATTTTTTTAAATAATTTTTAGATTTTTCAGAGTTTTTAGTCAATTTTTGCAGATTGTTGGTAAAAGTTTCTATTATTATTTTTATTCTATTAATTTTTAGTTAATTTAATTATTATTGTTCGAACTTCAAATTGAAATACGAAGAATCAAAAAAATTCACACATTCCATTTGCAAAACAGTTGCGTATATAAAGCAGAAATCTACATCAACTGACAACACACACAGTGGACCAAACACAGAAGAACGCTGATGATGAAGGTTTAGTGGCCTTCGAAAACGGCTAGCTGTTCCGTTCAACTATGTGTTGTCAGAATATTTACAACTAACTTTGGTTTTATTTGTTCATTAATAATTATCACATGTAATTTGACTTACAAAACGATACGAACTTTAGCCCGTTCAAATCATAAATATAGTAATTTATAGTGATTATGTTTTAGCGTACACTTCAAACCCAAAATATTTCTTCAATATGGAAATTATTCTTTGTTATTAATTTTTTATTGCTCCCTGTTTTTTTGTTTATTTTATATCCAAATGTTATTGGATTGATGAATTAAAAATATATTTCCATTTGCAAATAAACCGAATTATGTTATTCTTAAGAGCATATTTTTTTAAGTTTCAATTGCATATTTTCAAGTTTTTAGTGCATATTGAATGCGCATAAAAACACTTTTTTTAAAGCATGTTTTTGATTTCCCTGGTAATTGACTTTAATTTTATCAGCATAGGGAGAGGGTACAGAAATAGTGTAATAATTCCAGAGGCGATTACACTTCATCCATCAATCAACTCTGTCTTTTTTATATAATAATTTTTTACGCTACGTACAATTATAAAATCTGTTGTAACGGACTAAACTTTATAGCGTATAATAATATGTGGGAGCATATCACAACCTTTCGTCGTTAAGTGAAATAAAAACTCCGGCAGATTTTCTAAATTTGCAGCGTTTTTATTCTATATAAAAAATATTTGTTATTTAACAATTAAAGAAAATATAACAATAAATAAATACTTACAAAATATTTTCTTTCCAACGACAATTAAATTGAAATTATAAATGATTGACAAAAGAAAAGAAAACTATATGTAATAAATACTCAAAAAACAAAGGCTAAGCAATAATCAATATATGTAGCAAGTAATTATTTAACAAGTACTAATTATTAACATCATATTTCCCGTAAATCGCATAAGATTTACTCAGTATCAAGGATTGCCAACTTCGACAGAGGTCTTTTCAAAACATTATGTGATGATGTAACATCTGCTGAGCGAGCTATTCCATCTACTCCGTAATAAAGTTGAGTTATTCTTCGAATTTTCCACTTTGATCTTGCGATATTACTATCACATATGTAAACTACACTTCCAATATTAGGTGGATTTGAAGGAAAACACCATTTTGTTCTTCTTGTTAGATCTGGCAAATACTCTTGAATCCACCTTTTCCACCAAAAATCTTTTAAATTCTTTAAAATTCGCCATTGTTTTCGAACACATAGCTTTTTTGGGTCATATTCAGAAGGATTTTGAGTTGAATTGGTACATCCTAACAGAAAATGGTTCGGAGTAAGCGGTTCAGAGTCATCAATAGTGATAGGTATGTGAGTTAATGGTCTGCTATTGACTATATTTTCTGCCTCGATAAGCAACCCTTGAAATGTTTCCACTTGTAATATCTTTTCTTTCATCGTTAAGCTTATCACCTTCTTTACAGACTGTATCAATCTCTCCCATGCTCCTCCTTCACTTGGATTAAAAGGTGTATTAAAAATCTACTTAATACCCAGGGGTGCGAGGTTGCATGTTATTATATCGTGATCAATAAATCCTTGTTCATCTTTCAGCTCCTTTTTAATTCCGATAAAGTTTTTTCCGTTATCACTTCTAATTTGTTTTGGAACGCCACGTCGATTAATAAAATTACGAAGAGCAATTAAAAACGCATCAGTTGAGGAATTCGAAACAATCTCTAAATGGATTGCCCTTATGGATAGACATGTAAACAAGGCTACCCAACGTTTTTCTTGTTTTCTTCTTATGGCTACAATATATAGACCAAACAAATCCACTCCAATATATGTGAAAGGTCGAACAAAAGGAGTGAGGCGGTCAGCTGGTAGAACTCCCATTTGAGGTGGAACTGGAATCACTTTTCTATTTTTGCAGAACTGACATTTGTTTTCGACTGATTTTAATAAATTTCTTAAGGATATAATCCAGAACTTTTGTCTGATTTCGAAAATAACAGTAGCACTATTTATGTGATGGAATTTACGGTGAAAATACTCCACTATTAATCTTGATAGCGAATGATCTTTACTAAAAATGATAGGACGTCGTACGGAAATGGGTAAAAACTCTGCATTTTCAATTCGTCCCGAAACTCTAATGATTCCATTGTCTAAATAGGGATTAAATGATTTCAATGGAGTTGCTTTAGAAACTGATTTGCCATTTTGTAGATCAACATAATCGCATTTAAACATCTCGACTTGCGATAATTGAATTAAGAACATTTCTGCTTTATTTTCTTCATCATAAGTTAGCTCCCCTTTAAGTAATTCATCACAATGTATTTTTCTTCTTATGTTTGAAAAATATCGAAAGATCCACGCCATAGTTCTTTTATATTTCCTCCACTGAGAAAATCTTTCAATGTCCGGATGAACTGGACTAACGTGCGTTACAGTCACATTTATGTACTTGGAACGTAATTCATCACTGGATTTATTTTGAGAATCATTGATGTTACTTTCCTTTGGCCAATATTGTTCATCTTGTAGAAGAAATTCTGGACCAAACTTCCAACGACCATTTGGATTATATTTTGGGGGTATTTTTGCCCGAGTGGCTTCATCTGCGGGATTATATTTGCCTGATAACCAACGCCACTGCTGAACACTACTTGATTCAAGTATTTCTGATACTCTGTTGGCCACATACTGTTTGTACTTACGATGATCCGATCGAATCCACAAAATGACAGAATTTGAATCACTCCAAAAAACAACTTTAGAAATCTTGATAATGTGATGTTTTTCCAAAATATTTTTCAAACGTACACCCATCACCGCGGCTTGCAGTTCTAATTTTGGTATTGTGTGGTAGCGTGTAGGTGCACATGAAGTTTTACCCATTGACGACTTTTATTGTTTTATCAATTTTAATCCTAAAGTAAGCCACAGCAGATAATGCATCTTCACTAGCGTCCACAAATACATGTAAATCAACAACGGCATACTCAAATTTATTCATATAACACCGATCGATTTTGAAACATTAAATTTTTCGTAGTTCTCCCAACCAAGATTTCCATATCTTATTCAGTTGTTCAGGAAGTTCTTCGTCCCAATTTATCCCAGATTTGCATACTTTTTGCATTAACAATTTTGCAGTGATCATAAAATCACATAGGAAGCCGAATGGGTCAAAAATCGACATAATAAGACATAACAATTCTCTTTTTGTTGGTACTTTCCCAAAACTTAAAATTTCAGGTTTTACCTTATTTAATTTTAATTTAAAAGTTAAGTGATCAGATTTGCATAACCAATACATGCCGAGAATTCTACTTTCGTTACCTTCAACGTTAACCGCAATATTTGTATCATCGTCACTATAACTTTGCATGATCTTTTCAGATCTTTCTTTAATTCAAAACCACCGTCACCGTGAATATTGCTTACGTCTTGTATTACCTTCAGAGCTTCACTTTCGCTATCAAAACAGTCAACATGGTCATCGACATAATGACGGTTCACTATTCCTTCTACAGCTCGAGGTGAAGAGTCTTTAAATCTTTCAGCGTTGAAATTTTTTACAAATTGTGCAATTGTAGGAGAGCAGGTTGCGCCAAAAATAATTCTCTGCATTACATAAGTATCCACAGGCTTTGAGTTTTCTCCATTTCGCCATAAAAACCTTTGGGACTCTTGATCTGCTGTGGTTGCATAGATCTGATGAAACATCTCTTTTATGTCTCCTATAACAGCATATGAGGCTTGTCGAAATTTCATTAGAACAGATATTATCGGACTGTTGATATCAGGACCCGATAAGAGCATCGTTAAAAGAAATACTCTTGACTTTTGCTGCAGCATCAAAAACGAGTCTAATTCCTGGTTTATTTGGATTTATAACTCCGGAGTGAGGTAAATAAAATGTTTTTGGAGTGCTTATTTTTGCTTCTTCTGCCGTTAATTTGCGAGCATATCCCTTTTCAACATAATCATCAATTTTTTCGCAATATTTAATTGCGTATTCGGGATCACGTTCCATTTTTTTTTCAACGGTAAGGAGTCGCTTATACGCTAAAGGAAAACTATTTGGAAATGAGACGAAGTTTTCCTTCAAAAGTAAGCCGCACTCGAACCGTTTTCCCTTCTTTTTAATTGTAGTATTCATAATCTTTAGTGATCTTTCATCTTCTTTACTCATTAAGGGCTTCATCTCAATTTTAGTTCCAAAGGTTTCGATATCAAAATATTTTCTCATTATATTTTCCATTGCGTCTTCATCTTGTTTTATTTTATTTACAATCATTGCACATTTTTGACTTGCTTTAACATTAACAAAGTCTTTTGTTCCATACACAATCCAATCAAGACGTGTATTGATAGCTATTGGACCTGCTTTTTGAGAGCTTGTTGGGGCTTCCAGTGGAGTTGTAAGGTAAGCGTGAGCAAAACTAATAATAATACTAGGTTGAACGTTTTCATAAAAATGTATAGGAAGTTTTCTAAGCGGAGAGTTTTTCTTTAGTATGTCACAACTTTGAAGGGATTGTCTTGGCAGAGATAAATTATCCATGGAATAAACATTCGACATATTATATATTTTAGCATCGTCTTGTACTCCACTAATTTGTAACTGCACAACTTCACACTCGTATTTAGATGTATGCTGATTTAACAATTTCAGCTCTATAAAGTCCCTTGAACCTTCAATACCCAGACTTCTTACTAATTCCTTATCAACAATTGTGGCATTTGCTCCATCATCTATGAAGGCATAAGTTGTAATTTTGTTATTATTTGCATATAAATTAATTGGGACAACTTGAAATAAAACATTATCGCAATATGTTTCTAGATGATAGCTTTGAAGGCTACTATTGAAAGAATTATTCAAAGAATCTTCATGAATTAAGTGGTGATGTTTTTTGCCACATGTGATGCATGTTTTCTTTGAAAAACATTTAGCTACTTGATGTACCTTTTTTAAGCAACAAAAGCAGTTTCAAAGTTTTTATGTGATCAATCCGGGAAGCGATGGACAAATTTAAAAAAATCGTGCAATCTTCTAGTTGTTTGCAGTCACCTTGACATACGATGCACTTCGAAGAATTCATATTCGTTTGGTGAATGTTTCGTACTTTGACGCAAGCCGTAATTTGTTCAAAATTCTCAATAGGAAGATTATCCGTCACAATATTTGCTACCTTGCGTACAGAGTTTATCCACGAACTGAAATCTAAAACCGTTGGTGGACTCTGTAGTGACAAACATTTTTCAGCCCATTGTATTTGTCGAGAGCTAGGCAGTTTACTAACGAGTTCACTTATAAGGGAAGGATTTGATATATAGTTATTAGCATTGATACTTTTAAAAAGATTTGATATATTTATCACTTTGTTTGCAAAATCTATCAAGCCGGATAAATCATTTTCTGGAATTGGCAAGATATACCGAACCTTCTGAACTTGACTCCTTATAAGCTGCTCCGGACGACCAAAGGTTTCTCTCAAAATTTCAATGATATCTTGAACATTTGCTGAATTGTAAAGCAATGCTTCTACAGTCTCTCTTGCGTGACCTTTTATAGATTCCCGAAGTCGTAATATATTTTGTAAATTGGAATATCCGAACTCCCTGGTTGTACTTTGAAAATCTTCTATAAAAACTGCCCACTCTTCTGGAGTACCATTAAATTCAGGTAAAGGGTATATATTTTTTGTTTTAGAATAAACAACTGCTGGTTGTTCTAAATCAACTAACTGTTCTCTGTTCTGAAATATAGGATTATTTATAAGTGGCTCATAATTTTTTTCGTCAGCGTTATCAACTGAATTAGGTGATACTTTTTTATTTTGTGATGCAAAAAACATCTTTTGCATTTCTAACATTTGATGTTGAAACTCCTTTTGCATACTCTCAAATTTCTTCTCAATTTCTTGTGAAAAATTAAACAATAATCATGATTGATGATCAATATTGACTACATTTTCTATAGAAGATACGGCTGGAGATGACAATTCGAAATGCTCTGTTTGTACTTCCTGGGAAGTTTCATTTAGCGACGCATCTTCTTGTACTATACTAGCCGTCTCTTCCAATGGAACTGTCTTAGCCCCTTTGCCTTTCTTTGGTGTACGGTGTGTTGGCATTATATCAGCTTTTTCACAAAAATTTCACAGAACGTAAACTCGAAAAAAATATTTTAATAAAAAATTATTGTCGTCGTTAAGTGAAATAAAAACTCCGGCAAATTTTCTAAATTTGCAGCGTTTATTCTATATAAAAAATATTTGTTATTTAACAATTAAAGAAAATATAACAATAAATAAATACTTACAAAATATTTTCTTTCCAACGACAATTAAATTGAAATTATAAATGATTGACAAAAGAAAAGAAAACTATATGTAATAAATACTCAAAAAACAAAGGCTAAGCAATAATCAATATATGTAGCAAGTAATTATTTAACAAGTACTAATTATTAACACAACCACCCCCATCGACGACCACAGCCGGACTATTGGGTAGTGGCTATCTAATAGGTAGCCCAGGATAATATTTCTGCAAACCAAAGTTTCGCTACACAAGTCAGCTATTAATAGTTTGGTTTTATAGTAATGTGATTTGGAATCAGCGTGATTTTCAGAACAGACCCTATAATAACTTTAATATTTTTTTCAATATAAAGGAAAAAGACCTACAGCTTCACCAGGTTTTACCATTTGACAAAGAAACTTAAAAAAAAACACAAATTTATCCTTTCTTTCACAATTTCGAAATTGATTGCAAATGACATACCTTTACGTCTAACTAATGGAGAATGTCATAGAATATAATTTTATTGGAAACTTTTTAAGTCAATAAACACGTAGTAAAAACAAACAATCATGCATAAAACAAAAATAGTAAATCCCCAGACACTTATTAAAAAAAAACAAGTAGGATTGCAGTGGTCGCACCCAAAAAAAATTTCAGTGTCCTGGCAAAAGAGGACGCATGGCAGACCTAATCACCCCTATTCTGCGTTTCGATTCGAATCGAAAGTTTCTCCGTTTGGCAACTTTGGTATTCTGCATTCCGTTCTTCGATTTCTCTTTCGATTCTATGTATTCTGCATTTCGATCGTAACTACGTTTTTGTAAGTTGTTATTTTAGTGGCGGAGCGTTTTCAATTTTTGTTTGTTTAGCTTTAAAAAGTGATTAATGCAAAAAATAATGCAAGTATTAAATGAAAGGTTTAATTAATGAACTAAACAGTTTGTTTTGTTTTTCTGTACTGAAATGCGATTTTTATTTAGTTTATTACAGGTAGAACAGTTGACATACCTATTTAATGGCAACGAAAAACGATTTTGTCTACGGATTTAATTAAATTTAAACAAATAAACTTTATTAACCCCCGACTAAAAAAAGGGGTGTTATAAGTTTGTAGTGTGTGTCTGTGTGTCTGTGTATCTCTGTGTATGCCTGTGTCCACGTACAGGCCAAACGGCTGGACCGATTTTCATTTAGTTTTTTCTGTTTGAAAGATTACTTGATCGAGAGGGTTCTTAGCTATGTTTGAAAAAAATCGGTCCAGCCGTTTAGAAGATATAACATCTTTTCTGAAAAAAGTCGGGGGTTTTTAAATTTTTAATTTTTGTTATTTTTGTGTTACAATTATGTGTAAAAAATTAAAATATCACCTCCGGCGCGACAGAATTCTTCAGACTGGAAAAGTTTTGGCCACAAATACCTCTTGCTTATCCCGTTTTTTTTTAAACTATCTGTACTTAAATTTGCAAGAGTTTATTTAATGAAAATTTTCACAATATTTAATTATTATTTGTTTTAATTGTTAAATCACTGTTTTTTGCACTAAATGTAACTTTTTGCCAAAAATTTTACAAATTTGCTTAGTTTTACTGTTCCTATTTCACCCGTTTCAAAGCAAAGCAGCAGGTTTAAACATACTATTCTCTTCTTCTTTTTCTTTCGATTCAGTTTTTTGGCAGAATACCTCTTTTCGATCCGTGCGTAACTGAATGCGGGAACGTAATCGAAACGCAGAATAGGGGTGAATATACAAATTAGATCTTATGCGGAGTATACGCTATGGCATTTTGTGACATCGCATTTGTGTGTATTAGTGGCAACGTTTGCCATTTCCGATACTTTTCGTCGTGTGGCATTACTTTCAATATAAAAAACATAATGTGAACGGCGTTGCACACATTTTGAAAAGGACGCACAAAATCACCCCTATTCTGCGTTTCGATTACGTTCCCGCATTCAGTTACGCACGGATCGAAAAGAGGTATTCTGCCAAAAAACTGAATCGAAAGAAAAAGAAGAAGAGAAGAGTATGTTTAAACCTGCTGCTTTGCTTTGAAACGGGTGAAATAGGAACAGTAAAACTAAGCAATTTTGCAAAATTTTTAGCAAAAAGTTACATTTAGTGCAAAAAACAGTGATTTAACAATTAAACAAATAATAATTAAGTACTTTGAAAATTTGCATTAAATAAATTCTTGCAAATTTAAGTAAAGAGAGTTAAAAAAACGGGATAAGCAAGAGGTATTTGCGGCCAACCTTTTCCAGTCTGAAGAATTCTGTCGCGACAGAGGTGATATTTTAATTTTTTACACATAATTGTAACACAAAAATAAAGTTTATTTGTTTAAATTTAATTAAATCCGTAGACAAAATCGTTTTTCGTTGCCATTAAATAGGTATGTGTCAACTGTTCTACCTGTAATAAACTAAATAAAAATCGCATTTCAGTACAGAAAAACAAAACAAACTGTTTAGTTCATTAATTAAACCTTCTTTCATTTAATACTTGCATTATTTTTTTAATTAATCACTTTTTAAAGCTAAACAAACAAAAATTGAAAACGCTCCGCCACTAAAATAACAACTTACAAAAACGTAGTTACGATCGAAATGCAGAATACATAGAATCGAAAGAGAAATCGAAGAACGGAACGCAGAATACCAAAGTTGCCAAACGGAGAAACTTTCGATTCGAATCGAAACGCAGAATAGGGGTGAATGACAACACAAGAAATGCCTTATGTGTACCTCAGTTAGTACTGTGTAGTTCGATACGAAGGAAACTCCTGTCGAGTTCGAATGTTACACAGTTCTGCAAAAATATAAAAAAAATCAAAGAGCCCCGACATCGTTTCTGTTGATTCTTATGTAAATTAACCTCATAAGTACGAATATGATCTCCGTTTTTCCCAATCGCCCATCATTTATGAGGCATCACCCGCGCTATTTTCAATGATTTTATGGCCCTGAATTTAATTTAGAATGTATAAAAATTTATTTAACTGTTAAATTTTTCAAAGCTTCAGTGGATCTCTAGAGATCGTAAAGTCAATATCTCGGTGTTGTGCACGAGGATTCGGTGTTCTTATACTGTCTAAATTGAGTTAAACGGTTACACATTTTTGAATTTTATGATGTCTTTGTCATAATCATGTTGCAGTTTAATTTTATTATACAACTTGAGCTAATTTTGAATTAATGTTGCTATGATAGGGCGAGCATAAAAAACTCATATTTTTTAAAGAAAATGTAAGTAAAATTTCTTAGAAAAAAAAACTAAAATTTCCCGAAAGAGAGTTTTAACAATACTCTTTAGTTAAATTAAATGTCCAAAAGGAAACATTAAAGGATTTTGCTGAAAGGGAGGAAGTTCAAAGAAATTCTCCAGCGGAAAATTTTACAAAATTCTTTTAAGAAAAATTCAATTCTTCAGAAAATTCTACAGAGTTCCATGGAGGAAAATTCTATAGGATATCCTTAAGAGAAATACTACTCATTTCCCTTAAGGAAAATTATACAAAATTCCCTCAAGGAAAATTGTACTAAACTTTCTTAAGGAAATTTTCTAGTGCAGGAAGTTCACTCACACCTGAACTATTGGGATCCCAAATCAGACAACTTTTCCAAGACTCAACGTTTGTTGAACTCCTGAATCTAAAGGAAAAACGAGCTTGGCTTGCATTCCAAAATGTGTGTGTGAACTTTTTGTGTAACAAAAAAAGTGGTGACTATGTCGATCATGTTCAGGAGTTGCCGTCAGCCTATAATGGGTGTAACATGTCTTCTTCAGGTGTGAGTGCAAATTTAGGAGTAGTTTCTGATAAACAAGGGTAACGATTTCCTCAAGACATCGTTCAGTTTAAGAAAATATTTTCCGGAAATTCGAATGTTAGTATGTTGACAGAACACTGCTGGTCTATAGTAAGAGAAACTTCAACTTTAGGATACAAGAGAAAAGCAAGCACCAAATGAAGGTAAAGATGAAGACTTTAGATCCGCAATATTTTGAAAAATAAAAAAGGGTTTGTGAAAAATTTATAAAAAGTATTGTTAAATAATACCTGATTTATATTAAGCATTTTTTCATAAAATTTCACGAATTTTGTTGCACGCATCTTTTTCTATTTGCTAATTGCAACGCTATAGAAGAGAATGTTATATTGAAAAGGGCGTATAATGAATCTCTGGTGCATTTTTGGCAACTTTTTTGATATGAGCTGCTGCTCCAGTCCTCCTATTGACAAATAAAAATTTTTCATGCAACTAATTTCATGAAAAAAATGCTTAATGTAAATTAGGTATAAATGTATAATTTTTAAATTACCAAAATAAATTTAAAAAAAAGTGGGCAGGAGTAATCCCTCGAAAATGATGGGTGATGGGGCGAAACGGAGGTCATATCCGGTTTCAGGAGGTCATTTTACATAAGAATCAGCTGAACCGGTCTCAGGGCCGATTTTCATACAGAGCAGTGTTATTAGTATACAAATTCGAAAGCATTTTCTTTCGTTTCGAATTGCTGATTTATTAAAGAGCTGCCTTAATTTTGAATATAAGATATTTAAATATATTTCATTTTATTAATTCAAATATTATATTATAAAAATTATACATATGTTGTATGCATGTATGAAGTACATACAATACATTTATATACATATACTTATGTGAATGATAGTATGAAAGCATTTTATTTAGATTTTGTATTTCTTATAATAATTTTCTTTAACACGCCTTTCAATTTCATTATATTAACAATATGTTATTTATGTTTATAATGTTCTGTTGTATAACAATTACAGGAATTTTGTCGTTTTTTTTAATTGCAAATTATGAAAAAAAACCATCAATCAGAAAATTTCCAAATCATAAATCATAATAGAAAAATACAAACAAGAAAAACATTTGAAACTTACAAAAAAAAAACTTTAAACAACAGAAGTTAGCAAACAGTCTGTTACAAGAAAGAAAATTTCCTGTCAATATTTACATATATTGAGTACAAAACAAATTTAATTTTTTTTTGCAATATAAATAAACGAAAGAAGTTTTTTTTTCTTTTGTATTGAGAGTAACAGGAAATGTTCAAATAGTACGGCTGACTTCTTAAAAGTATGTTGTTTTGCAGTAACACTGTCAACTAATTGCGAAATGCAAAACTTACAGAAAGCATGATCGAAAATTGTCCAAACTATTACAAATAAGGGCTGTATACCTAAAAGTATGTTTACAATGCGGAAATCACGGTGCATATTAAATTTAAAATCCGTTGCTACGATTTTAAAAATCTAAGTGTGAGCGACCTTTTCTTCTGCATCAGTCCATCGTTCTTTTTTTTTTTTTTTTTTTTTTTTGAACTTTTATCGCGTTTTATTTTTATACTTTTTTTAAGATTTTTTTTTTACAGTTTTCCTTTTTAATTTAAGAAATCTTGATACTTTATTAACAGCAAATAACAGTGTGCTGTAAAATATGAGGCTATTTCACACTTGTAAATAAATGCAGTTAAAGCATCTACATACTACAGCTTATACTATTGTATTGATGTAAGCATGATTCAATAAAAATTTACGCATATTGTTGTTATCGTGTTATAAATTTATCAAAGAGTTACGAAAGCTACAAAGTAAAGTATAAGGTGAACAATAGCAAAACGTGAATGCCGCTAATACAATATTAATACCATGATTAGAGTTGGGTCGAACTCATTCACCCTTTCATTTTTGCCACAAAACAGTAATCAAACCCATGTAATTTAAATTGGTTTGATCACTGGTTTGTGGCAAAAATGAAAGAGTGAATGAGTTCGACCCAAGTCTAACCATGATACAATAATACAGGTGACCTCGAAACCCCAGCTGATGACGAGTTTTTTATTTACTTGTTTTGTGATGTGATCTGCCAAATGCTTATGTTTTATGTTTTACCAATACACGCGCATAGTGCCTATTAAAACTGTACTAATATAAACAAGCTTTGCAAAGTCAAGAGAAAACGCAATTACATGTCTCTTGTTTTCTCTTGGTTTTCTGACAGTTTACATCACAAAGCAGCAATAAAAATTCCTGTTGTTTTATTTGTTGTACATTTGATGTAGATTCGCGGTTACCTGTATTTTTATATCATGATTAATACATACATTTATTTAAGTACATTTAGTACCGACTTTTGTAATAGTTGGTATCCTTTTTGCAAACGCTTTCTTTAAGGCTTTCATTTGCGAACTGTTGACTATGTACAACTGAAAGGCAACGCAGGTTTAGGAAGTTACAGCCTGTATTAAAAATAGTTTCATGATTTTTTAATTTCAAATTTTATAACTAAATGCTTTAAGAAATATATATATTTTTTTTATATTTTAATTGGCAAAGAAATTTGAAATGTTTTAGATAACGCAGCCGCAAATCGGCATGACAATTCGCTACAAATTGCACTGTCATATACCGTAACAGAATTTTCGTCAAATAACATAACTATTAAGGAAACAGGTACATATTGGTGTCTATCCTGGAAAACGCGCCGAAGAAGTGAAACTTTACATTAAAACAAAAGCAAATTTTTAAAATTGTTTTTGTTAGCCATACATCTCTAAAATAAAATAAACGTGAGAATTTCAACTCGTTTCTCTCTCTTTTTTAAAGCGGTTAATTTTGTATGAGAAACAAAAACAAGTTTATTACATTTACATAGTTTTGTTTTTATTTTCCATGTAATTTTTGACCAAGTCGACGCGTATTATTTATTTTATTGTGGCCTTTGACAAGACACACAGTGAATTGGCTTGCCTATCTCTTTTAGGAATGGAAAATTTTATCTACCGTATTCATAAAAAATAAATTTGCCTTACAAAAGGTTTACGAAACGAATTTTGTATGGAAATTTGTTTAATAGACGTTTGGTAAAGCAAAATTCTTTTTTATGAATACGGCAGTATTATATATTGGTTTGATAGTGAGAATCAAAGGGAATTTCTTGTTAATATATCTTCGAAGCATATTTATTTTATAAGGAGGTGACAAGGGTAACCGCTGGCGGATTTTCTTTAGTTAAAATTTTCAAACACTGTACGTATACATAAACAAAAACAATTTAAAAACAGTTAAGGATTTATCCTCCATATTAAAAAAAATGTTTAGAAATTGGCCACCACCTCATGAAATAAATTTTGCCCTCGTTAATAGCAAAGAGAATTTAATAATTGGTAAGCACAGAGATACATAGATGTTTCCCTCAATGCGGCCGGTGCACGTTTATCTATTAACAACTTCTCGAAAATTAAACGAAACTTATGCGGCAGTACAAAATGTAATGCTTCAACAAAAATAACATACATTTTTCGATCTTAGGACCAATTTCACCAACACTATTTAAATATCAATTCATATTTATATGTCGATTTTCATTAATTTTTGTATGGAAAAATTACTTTTAAATATGAATTAATATTTAAATAAGTTGGAAAAATAGGCCCTTAGTCTTTTGGAAAGTTTATAATTTGTATCTTCTATTTGTGAATTTTTTTTCAATTCAGCATATTTTCGATCTAGGTTATTTTTTAACACAAAAAATAAAATATAATATGTATTGTAATAAAATTCCTGTTAAGAAATTACTCAGTTTTAGATTTCAACATTGAATGTTAAAACCAGTAAAAATTAAATTTGTTTTAAAAACGAATCTATGAAGTTGCTTAGTACATACAAATAGAAATAAAAATTTAACGTTTTAAAATTAAACCAAGTACAAAATAGTTATTTTATTCCATCGATTTTTGAAAGTAGACATCATCCACACACATACACCCACATTTAATTCAAGGTGCATCAACATAATCGCGATCTCCTACATTGATGCGGCCTTCGGCAGCAGTAACAGAGAAGCCCAAAATTCTTGCATCCAACTTTGTCATTTTACTTTTCTTTACTTTTTTCTGCTTACCCTGGAAATTAAAAAAAAAATTAGTTAAATAAATACATAAATATAAATTATTAGAAAAATTTAAAAGTAATTTTTCCAAGAAATAAAAATCTTATTGTAAAATTTCAAGAATTTACATATATATATATATATATATATATATATATATAGTACTATTGGCTTTCACCAAATTCGATTACGTAATAAACTTAAGAATTAATTTTGGGCCTGTTCTGGATGATATCGTAGTTAGCTTTTTTGTAGTTGCCAGATCATACAATATTGTTAGAAAAATGTGCTAAAAATTTCTAACAACCGTGTGAACTGGCAAATTTTTGTCTGAAATCGCTGCCAGAAAAAGCATTGTCAGTCCATTGCAAGACTACCAGCCAAAAACAAATTATCAGACATCTTACAATCATGTGAACTTATTGTCAAATTGTTGCCAGGTATTTGTAAGACATTTTAATATTGTCAAAAGTGCGAAGTTTGTGCATCTGACAATGGCGTCATTGTAAGAGAATCCTTTCTATGGGCAACACTACAAACGCTTGATTTTATTAAAAAAATATATAGTGCAATATATGCCGACAAAATCATTGCAATTGCCTCTTTATAGTCCATAATAATTTATATTTTCACTTTTTACATTTAACACAACCACAAACGATTGACATTTAACAATTTCTAACAAATGTTTTGAGTCTGGCAACAACAGCAGATCTTACAATTTTTCGACTGACGATTTGGTCAGATGAATTTATTGTCATACAACTAGTGTTGTCATTCGAACAAATATTGTTCGAATATTCAAACAACTTTTTATCATTTTTGTTCGAACGAACAAAAATTTTCAATTTAGAATAAAAAATTATTCGAATCATTCAAACAATTTCCTTAACTACTACTACTAAAAACTATTTTAAATTTCAAAGAAAATTTATTAGTCGACATATTGTCAGAAGTGTACATAAAATAATTGAAATTTATTTGCTGGTAGTTTAGCATGTCTATATACGTATTTCATTGGCGCTTCAACCAAATCATCAGTAGACTTTAGCCACAAATTTTAAAGTCACAAACCTCTTACTTTATGCATAGACTTTCAAAAACTATATGAGAATTCATAAAATAATACTTTTGAAAATCACAAAAGAAAAAATAAGCTTAGTAGGATGGATTTGAAACTGATACAAAACCCAGCAAATAATTTATTTTCGTAACTTTTTAATTTGTTAACAATAGGATGTTAAGTAATCAAATCACTACAGATTATAAATACTTGTATAAGCTTATTTGTATGTACATGTGTACATACATATATTTTCGCTAAACGCATCTTTTGTTTTCTTGCTGGGAAAATATAATGCTTCTTTACCTAGGGTTACACGTGCAAGTGCAAGTTCGAAAAACTCAATACAATCAAACTCTTTTACTAACACAAATACAATTTCGGCACTTGCAGTCTACTTCCAACTCAACTGAAAAGGAATTTTACAAGACAGTGACTTTTTTCACTTGTAGCTAGTAAATGATAAATCAGCTAACAGTGTTGCCCTATTAATACTTTAGTACATATTAACTGGATTTCAGTGTAATATTATATGAGTTTTTACTAATTTTAAAGATATTTAAAAGCTAATTTAATATTTTTTTTCCTAAATATTCATAAATCAAGCAGTTAATGAATTTTTTAGACATAAATAATATTGAAATAATACGAATAAAGTTCAATACTCTCTGGTTCCCTTAAAATTAAAATTTTTATGGACAACTCTGCACTAAAAGATAAACATGCAAGTTGCAATACAGTCGGGCATTTGTGCGAAATTTTCGTTGACAATACGTACACAGAGCTTGCATACAAGGTACTTGCATGTGTAAACGCAGGGTTAATGGAATTAGGAGGTGTCTTACAATTCCTGATAAAGAGTTTAAAAAAAATAACTACTTTTCTCTAATCAAAAAATAACGAATTATTCAACGACGTAAAAAAGCATCAAATGCCTTAATATTATTCCCCAGCTTTCCTATCCAATACTAACTTTTTAAAATACGCCACAAAAAGCGAAAAAAGAGAGTAAGCGAATGCTTTGTCTTCATGATTCTTTTGTAGTCAAAATATCGCAAATAATTTCCAGTACAATGAAATATTAGCTGACATTTCTGAAGTAACTGATAATGTTTTATTAACTGATCTAAAAAATTTTATGAATAAACTAAGACATTGATTTAAATTGTGTGGCAACATCAGAGAAAGGATTACACAAACTGCATATGCTTTTTAATGGAAGTTATCATTAATTTTCTATGCATTAAATTATACTATACTTTTCTTTTTTGCGATTCTGTTACTTCAATAATATAAGCGAATTATAGATTTATCAAAATTATGCAACAGCCAGGCTTGTTACTTTAGCACTTTTAGTGCTAGATTTAGCACTTTTTTTCTTCGAAACTATTTAGCATTTTTTGCACTTTTTATTTCATTAAATTTATAAATTTTCCATAGATAATTCCTTAAGACAAATTGCGATCCAATTAATACTATATTTATGCTTATTAAATTTATTTATCTTCATTAAGTGTTTAATATGACAGGAGGCATATAACTGAATATACATTAAAGTACACCGTGTGAAATACTAAATTAACAAAACTTGTTTTAAGTTTTATTTCTTTTCAGAGCTTATACTTGTAGTGTTAATAAGGTTATTGATCAGCTTAACAAAAAGCGCAGTCAAAGCTAAAACGAGCCCAAGACTTTAGTTGTCGGTTATACGATTATGCTTCAGTAAAACTATACAGCGTGTGCAATTGTTATATCTGTTAATTACATCGGTTTATGTGATTTATCTATGTAGAAAATAAATAGATTTTTACTTAAGTAATCTATTTAACACTCTTAAAGGAAATACAATTTCTAACGAAGCTACGCAAAGTTGAAGCAAAATATCGATAAAAAAAAAATAAATATAATTGTAAATTGATTACAAAAGACCTAAAGCATAAATAAAATTTATATATAATTAATAAAAAGTCGAATAAATTATTATAATACTCAAAGATTTATTCTTGATATTCCATTCTCGCAGCTGGATTCATAATTTATAAATTAAATATTTCATGCGGCCTATACATGCAATATTATTGAAAATTTTACTGTTCACATCGTTAGGGTAACGTAAAAAGGCCAAATCTTGTACAATTTACGGAACACCATCGATATTATTGTAGGTTTGACTTATACTATGGAAGAATTGATACAAAAGTTTCAAAAAACATGGCGAAATTTTTCTCACGGTAGAAAACTTAACATAATGCTTTTTAATTTTACCAAAATATTACACAATATTATTCTATTTTCTGTGTTTGGAAAAAATGTATTGTGCCACCTATGATATAAACGTTAGTGATGATACAGAATAAAAAAAATTCGCAATTTTATTGCAAGTGTATGGGCCGCTTAAGAAATAAGAGAAACTAAAAATGATAACTGATTTTAGCAATTTGTTGTGTGTGCTGTAGAACATTTTAGCACTTTTATTTCTGCAATTTAGCACTTTTCCTCTTACATATTATGGCAACACTGGCTACAGCATCAACTGCATGGGAGGTTTTTGAAAGTTTTAATATTTGTTATTAATAATATTTCTAAGTTTGTTAATAAATTTGTTTGTTTTTCTTGTGTAATGAATTATTTTAATATAAATAAATTTTAATATTTTCTGACAATCTACCTGAACTGACAATCTGCCTGGTGCTGCCAATTTTTGATTACCAGTACATTTCCAGACCTGACAATATTGTAATATCTGACAATCGTCTGTACATAGTCTCAGTTCATTATTTTTGTAGTCAACCACACATTCTCTCACAGGGTATGTATGTATATACCGCACACTAAACCATAAACAGTCACCACTCAAAACATCCCAGATGTTCGGGAGTGGCAAGAAGTTGTTGATAATGTACGTATGACGTGGGTAAATAACATAACAAGAGGCATAGCGGTATTTTATATAGTTCAAGAAGACGGTGTTGCAAAAGAAATTTTTGCACTGGTTAGCAATTTTTTAGTGCTGTTTTATATAAAAAAAAAGGATTTTGATAATTTCGAGTTGTGATCAGGGTTTGGGAAGCGGGAAATTCCGGGAAAAGTCTGCCTAGTATCCCCGAGAAAGTTTTGGGATTTTCCCAGGAAAACGGAAATTTAAAAGCGCACGTTATTTCATAAGCACATAGAATTATCTGACAAACATTATTGCAAAATGACGTCAATGACAATCAAATTTATTTTGATTCATACGAGTATAAACAAATTTGTAATATAATCCTGTCTTACTTTAATATCAATTTTCAACCTAAATAGAAAAATGAAAAAATGGAAAAACAGAAAATGAATAGTGATACTTACAAATGTATTTACCAAAGGTAAATCAATAATTGTATACACAACAATCATTTCTCATATTCCGTTTCATTAAAATTTACGTTAAACAGCTGATGTTAATAACAATCTCTACCCAACTAGATAGACTAGGGTGCTGATGAAGTCCGTGGCTGCACAGAAAAATATAGCTATTTCCCCAAGCTAATAAAAAGTCTAGTTTAATTTTTCTTCTCTTCTTTAGAAACTCACATTAATTAATAAAAATATTTCATTCAATAAGAATTGAAATTACTAAACTTAAGCCCGAATAAGAAATTATTTCTGAGCAATTTTCAATGTTTTTATATATGTATACATAACATATTACAAAAGTTCGTTTGAATGATTGTGTGACTAAATTTACGCGATGAAATTGTTTAAGTTCTATTTAAAGTTGATACGTTTTTCCCCATATTTTTAAACACTATCGATGTCGAGGTTTTTTTTTATTTTTTTATTTTATTTATTTATTTCAATAATTTTCATACAATTCTTACTAGAGTAAGTTCCGCAAAGCTTAAAAGCTTGTCTGCAGAAAAATTAATACTAATTTTCATTGTATTGCAATCTTAAATATAGATTGTACATGCATTTGTATATATATAAACATGTAGATTAAATAAATATAAAGTAAATATATTATTTTTTATTTTTCCTCCTAAAATTCTCTTTCAAATATATATTTAATAAAAAGAAACCGATGGTAAATAAAAAAAAATAAGAACGAAATAAATAGCAGGTTAATATTGATTATAAAAATAGTATTAACATTGAAGTTATTGAAGATTAATTAAATGTTTCTTGATTAGCTGGTTTCGTTTAAACTGACTGGATGTCTGTATTATATTAATAGGGATTTTATTTAGTATTGTGGGCATCATTACGGATAATGTGTTTCTGCCATATTCATTTTTGAAGCGGTTAACTTTGAATCTGCCCTCCGCACGTCTCCTGGTGTTGTAAGTGTGATCAATTCGCTGCAAAAATCTATTGTCGTTGGAAAATTCTTTTATTATCGTTGTGTAATATATATTCTTAACATTCAAAATCTGCAATTTTTCGGCAAGATTGTTTGTGATGATGCTGTTATAGTTGGTGACGGTGTTATTGTTGTTGTGTATGCTATTATTCAAGTTCAAATTGGTGTTGTTTATATCGTTATTGTTGACGCTGTTGTTGATATTGTTGACGTTGTCGTTAACGCTGTTGTTCACGCTATTGACGTTGTTGTTGACGTTGTAGTTCATATTGTTGGCGTTAACATTGTTGGTGCTTCTGTTATTGCTGATGTTGTTTATGTTAATGACTCTTCTGTTGTAGCTGTTGTTGTTGTTGTTGTGAATGTTATTATTCAAGTTCAAGTTGCTGTTGTTAGTAACGTTATTGTTGACGCTATTGTTGACGTTATTGTTGACGCTGTTGTTCGTGTTGTTGACACTGTTGTTGACGTTATTGTTGATGCTGTAGTTTATGTTGTTGGTGTTGACGTTGTTGGTGTTAATGTTATTGCTGATGTTGTTTATGTTGTTGACTCTTCTGTTGTAGCTGTTGGTGTTAATATTGGTGTTGTTTGTGTTGAAATTGTTGTTGTTGTTGTTTCTTTGTGTTATTGTGTTGATAATCGTGTTGGCCTTTTTCCATAGAATTTTCGATATACGATTTTGTGTTTTTTGTAATGTGCTGCTATATTTTACGCTTCCCGACGCTGTTATGCCATGCCGAAGGTATGATTCTGTTAGGGAAAAATATGCTTGTCGTAAGACACTGTATGGTGCACTATTACTTAAATGATAAATCATATATGAAGTTTTTCTGAGTTTTTTTTTTTTGCAAATTTTCTATGTGTGTTTTCCACTTAAAATTACTATCTACGTATACGCCAAGATATTTGTAACTATTGACTTTCTCTATAATTGTTGAGCATATATCACTATAGCCTATCATGTTGGTTGCTTTGGCATGCAGACAGTCGGTACTATGAAACGTTAAGTTTATTTGTGCATTAGGTAGATGACGCGGCTTGATATGCATAATTTTTGTTTTCCGAGCATTGATTATTAGTCCGTTGTCGTGACACCACTTTGTTGCTATATCCAGTTTATTTTGCATTGCTACTGTAGCATTTGAAATATTAGTATCTGCTACAATAATAGCAGTATCATCTGCGTACGCAAAAGTTTCGCATTCTTTTAGGAACTTCAGCATGTCGTTTGCATAAATTATGTATAAAATTGGCCCCAGCTTAGACCCTTGTGGCACTCCGCAGTCATAATTAATTTCATTACTGAGTGTGTTGTTTATTTTAACGCAATATTTTCTACATTCTAAGTAATTTTTAAACCAATTCAGGATCCTGCCTCTTATGCCATTTCTTTCTAACACACTAATAATATTTCTGTGGGAAAGGGTGTCGAATGCTTTGCTGAAATCTATAAACAGCGCCAATACGTGCATATTTTTACTTAGACATTCGTTCACATAATTAGCGAAATTTCCTAATAGCTGGTTAATATTTTTACCCTTTTGGAACCCGTACTGATTTCTGTGTATTATTTTGTATTTCTGTAGAAATCCGCTGAGCCTCCTAACCAAAATTTCTTCAAGAACCTTTTCAATAACAGGAAGAATAGCAATTGGTCTATAGTTGTTTATATCTGATTGTGTTCCGCTCTTATAAATTGGCCTAACTATAGACGTTTTTAACAATTCTGGAACTGTGGCATGTTCAATGCTTAGATTTATGAGTTTTGTCAAAATGGGTGTCAGGTAAGCAGCATTTATTTTAATGTCTTTCGGTCGAATTTTGTCTATGCCTGGTCCTTTTCTTTCATTGAGAGAATTTAATAAACCGAAAATTTCTTGATGGTTTGTTTTTTCAACGTATATGGTATTTTGTAACGCGCTTTCATGATTTTCAATTGTTCTGATATTACAGGTGTGCAGTAGGTTTTTTACATTGCCACTAAAATTTGATGCAAATTTATCTAAAACAGTGCTTAGATCTTCATTTCTAAAACTTCGCATTATGAAATTATCAATGTTATTAGATTTTTTGCCAATTATTTCGTTAATTATTTGCCACGTTTCCCGCATGTTGTATCGGTTTTCTATAAATTTATTTCTAAAATATTTATTTTTTTCAAAAATAATTTTTCTATTCAAAAAGTTTCTAAAAGTTTTGAATTCATTTTCATATAGAACGTTATTGCGATTGTTTCCCATTTTTTAAAAAGTTTATCCCGGATGTCACAATATTTAACAATCTCTTCACTAATCCACGGGTTTGCCGATATTTTTTTGATTAGTTTCCTTTTTTTTACTGAATTTTTATATATCTCATCGAATCTTTTTTGTATATTATTGTATAGACTATCTGTGTTCGGTGTTTGGTTAATCATCATATTCCAATTTGTTTCTTGGATTTGTTCATTTATTTTAAGAACGTTTAGTTGCGTCCCCTGTGTCACATTTATGTTTTCCGTTCTCTGGTCATTTGCTTTTTCATAAACAGCACAAAAAAGTGAGTAGTGGTCAGATATAGTACTTGTTATAATTGCAGTACATGCATTTGTTGTTGTTTTTATTGATTTTAAAAAGAGATGATATATGCATGTTGCAGTATTTCTCTTTAAATCTTCATGCGTACTCTCACTGACCAAACATTGCAGACCATTCATTACTGTTTAACATATTTAAGTATGTTGTTGTTGTTACATTATTTTTGGAAATATCAATATTTACATCACCCACAAGTAATATTTCTTGTTTTTTATTTATATAGTTTATCACCGTATCAAGTTCGCTGATAAACATCGGGACGCTTAAGTGAAGGGGACGGTAAACTGATAAAAGGGAGAGAGTTTTAGCGTTTGTTGTATTTATAGGGTGTTTTTTTCAGGGGTATAGAACTTCGAATTGAAATAAAACACAAGAAAATCGTTTTAATGTCCATCAATTTGGCTTTATTGGAAGGATAATTATAATTATAATTATATATATAATTATGCCATTAATGTTTAAATATGATTTCGGGCATGTGGCCGCCGCGGCTTGCTCGAATAAAGCCAATTCTACAGGTCCAATTTTCAACCACTTTTTCGAGCATATGGGGCCGTATGTTGGCAATAACGCCACGAATGTTGGCTTCCAAGTCCCTTAACGTTTCTGGTTTGTTGGCGTAGACGAGCGACTTCACATATCCCCAAAGAAAATAATCCAATGGTGCCAAATCACACGATCTTGGTGGCCAATTGACAGGTCCATTCCGCGAAATTATGCGCTCATCGAATGTTTCCTTCAATAAATCGATTGTGACGTGCGCTGTGTGGCATGTAGCGCCGTCTTGTTGGAACCACAACTCATCCACATTCATGCCATCCAATTCGGGAACAAAATAGTCGGTTAGTCGGCTCCAATTGCTGTGCACGGTGGCGAATCGATTCATTCGGGTCCTCTTCAGCACTTTGCTCTACAGCGGCAATTGTTTCTTCGGTGCGCACTGTTCGACGTCTCTGCGGATGCGTATTACCACATAGAGTAAACGTAGTGCGAAAA
Organism: Tachina grossa; assembly: GCA_949987645.1. NCBI lineage: Eukaryota > Metazoa > Arthropoda > Insecta > Diptera > Tachinidae > Tachina > Tachina grossa. Next base: position 2,468,303 of record OX465279.1, on the reverse strand, counting down.
CGATCCATGGTTAACCGAATTAATTGCTCTGATGGACGATTATGTCGACCATAAAATGGACGGAGCTTGCGGTAAACTTCGCGAACTGAACCATTATTTTCGAAATAAATTTGCACGATTTGCAAGCATTGTTTTTTTGTCAACCTGTTCATGATGAAATGGCAAACCAAACTAAATATTAATCACTTGACAACTGACAAAATGGCCGCCAGTTAAAAAAGTGATGCCAACTTAAAGTTCTATACCTCAATAAAAAACACCCTTTACATTTATTTGTACGATTTCAAAAGAGTTTGTGTTGTTGGATATGTAATTAAAATTAATATTTTCTTCAATATACACAGCAACACCCCCGCCTCTCCCTTCTCTGTTGAAAAATATGGATTTAAAACCTTTTATGCTATAAAAATTGTTTTCGTTATCATTAATATTTGTTTCCACCAATACAATAAGTTTTATTTTTTTTATTATGCTCTCTATGGATGCGAGAAAAGATGAGAAATTTAGTCTTAGCGAACGTATGTTCGTGTAAATTAGTGTGTTGGGATAACTTAATGATTTTTTATTTATTTTATTAAAGCTGCTTACTATTTCTTTTTGGATATTATTTATCATCTTTAATTTTTTGTTTTATACATATACAATATAAAGTGAAGAAAAATAAATTTGTAGGGAAAAAAATTTGTGTGGAATAAGAGTTTTTGTTATTTATATTTTAAATTGAGTTTGTTATATTTTCAATGTCTGTGGAATTATTGATGACACAAAGTGGAGAATTTTCGGTCTTACGTGCAAAAATATTGCCATTACGCACCCAAACAAACTTCCAGTTGGCTTCTTTTTCTTTCGTTTTGGCTAACCATAGTAGTCTACGGTTGTTAAATGTTAATTCATCATTAACGTATATAAAGCCACCTGGTATGTTGCTATCATTCTGCCCTTCGTTGTTAATAATATTGCTGTCCACTCTATGCCTTTTTATCTTACTCATTATCTCCGATTTTTTTGATAATGTAGAGAATTCCACAATTATTTTGCTATTGTTGTTGCTTTTTAGGCTCTATTTATATCTCTTTCATTTATTTGTAATGTTCTTGATCTCTATATTTTTATTGATCATTTGTTGTTCGAGCTTGTTAATACGTGTTTCCATCGTATTAATTTGTGTGTCTCGCTGCTTATCTTTCTCATTAAGTCCTTTTACTTGGGCCACCAACGTTGTGATTGCTGTAGTTATTGATGTGAGCGAATTTTTAATCTCTTCCTTTATTTGCATATTGGATACTTCTAAGCTATCTGCGAGTTGTTGCACAGATCTCTTTATTTCTTTTAAGTCCGACTTTAATTCGGTGACATCTGATTGAACAGAGTGTAATTTGGTGTTGACTAAGGTCAGTGACACTGACTCCTTAAATTTTTTGCTATTGTCAGCTTCTGCCTTTTCTTCCTCATCATCGGCTCGCCCTTGTTTTTTGTTTACACTCTCTTCAAAAACAACAGATTGATATAGCGTGTTTGGAGATTTAATTCGAGGTTTACAGATATGACATTTCCAAAGGTTTTTTCTTTCAGTGCTCATAGTTCCGTAGCTGGTTTCTGATAAGGGGAACAGGTTGAGAAGTGATAATTTGAATTACAATTAAAGCACTTTACATAATTTAGTGTTGTAATTTCATTTTTGCATTGATTGCACAACATTTTTTGGCTCATTTTGTTTATGGTTTTTCTTTATTTTTTTCTCTTAGAATTTTTGATTGTTTTATTATTTTTATTTTTAAAGAGTTGGTGTTTTTAGTACACTTGCACTACGTATTTAACGTTTTGTTTGTTTTTGTTTTTTTTTAATACTTATTATATGTATTAAATTTTTTAAACTGATTTTGTATCAGGAAAAGAGAAAAAAACACTTTTATTGTATACAATATTGAAAATTGATATTATATTTATTCAAACCCAGATTTTCGATAAGTTTTTATATTTTTTGATAAATTTTTTTCAAATTAATTACGAATTTTAGAGGTTTTTTGGTTAGTTTTGCGGAGCACTACTCAAACACAACCGACTGCAACCGTATACAGCACCCAGGTAAATTTTTCATTCTAGCAACTTCATCTATCTATCTATCTATCTATCTATCTATCTATCTATCTATCTATCTATCTATCTATCTATCTATCTATCTATCTATCTATCTATCTATCTATCTATCTATCTATCTATCTATCTATCTATCTATCTATCTATCTATCTATCTATCTATCTATCTATCTATCTATCTATCTATCTATCTATCTATCTATCTATCTATCTATCTATCTATCTATCTATCTATCTATCTATCTATCTATCTATCTATCTATCTATCTATCTATCTATCTATCTATCTATCTATCTATCTATCTATCTATCTATCTATCTATCTATCTATCTATCTATCTATCTATCTATCTATCTATCTATCTATCTATCTATCTATCTATCTATCTATCTATCTATCTATCTATCTATCTATCTATCTATCTATCTATCTATCTATCTATCTATCTATCTATCTATCTATCTATCTATCTATCTATCTATCTATCTATCTATCTATCTATCTATCTATCTATCTATCTATCTATCTATCTATCTATCTATCTATCTATCTATCTATCTATCTATCTATCTATCTATCTATCTATCTATCTATCTATCTATCTATCTATCTATCTATCTATCTATCTATCTATCTATCTATCTATCTATCTATCTATCTATCTATCTATCTATCTATCTATCTATCTATCTATCTATCTATCTATCTATCTATCTATCTATCTATCTATCTATCTATCTATCTATCTATCTATCTATCTATCTATCTATCTATCTATCTATCTATCTATCTATCTATCTATCTATCTATCTATCTATCTATCTATCTATCTATCTATCTATCTATCTATCTATCTATCTATCTATCTATCTATCTATCTATCTATCTATCTATCTATCTATCTATCTATCTATCTATCTATCTATCTATCTATCTATCTATCTATCTATCTATCTATCTATCTATCTATCTATCTATCTATCTATCTATCTATCTATCTATCTATCTATCTATCTATCTATCTATCTATCTATCTATCTATCTATCTATCTATCTATCTATCTATCTATCTATCTATCTATCTATCTATCTATCTATCTATCTATCTATCTATCTATCTATCTATCTATCTATCTATCTATCTATCTATCTATCTATCTATCTATCTATCTATCTATCTATCTATCTATCTATCTATCTATCTATCTATCTATCTATCTATCTATCTATCTATCTATCTATCTATCTATCTATCTATCTATCTATCTATCTATCTATCTATCTATCTATCTATCTATCTATCTATCTATCTATCTATCTATCTATCTATCTATCTATCTATCTATCTATCTATCTATCTATCTATCTATCTATCTATCTATCTATCTATCTATCTATCTATCTATCTATCTATCTATCTATCTATCTATCTATCTATCTATCTATCTATCTATCTATCTATCTATCTATCTATCTATCTATCTATCTATCTATCTATCTATCTATCTATCTATCTATCTATCTATCTATCTATCTATCTATCTATCTATCTATCTATCTATCTATCTATCTATCTATCTATCTATCTATCTATCTATCTATCTATCTATCTATCTATCTATCTATCTATCTATCTATCTATCTATCTATCTATCTATCTATCTATCTATCTATCTATCTATCTATCTATCTATCTATCTATCTATCTATCTATCTATCTATCTATCTATCTATCTATCTATCTATCTATCTATCTATCTATCTATCTATCTATCTATCTATCTATCTATCTATCTATCTATCTATCTATCTATCTATCTATCTATCTATCTATCTATCTATCTATCTATCTATCTATCTATCTATCTATCTATCTATCTATCTATCTATCTATCTATCTATCTATCTATCTATCTATCTATCTATCTATCTATCTATCTATCTATCTATCTATCTATCTATCTATCTATCTATCTATCTATCTATCTATCTATCTATCTATCTATCTATCTATCTATCTATCTATCTATCTATCTATCTATCTATCTATCTATCTATCTATCTATCTATCTATCTATCTATCTATCTATCTATCTATCTATCTATCTATCTATCTATCTATCTATCTATCTATCTATCTATCTATCTATCTATCTATCTATCTATCTATCTATCTATCTATCTATCTATCTATCTATCTATCTATCTATCTATCTATCTATCTATCTATCTATCTATCTATCTATCTATCTATCTATCTATCTATCTATCTATCTATCTATCTATCTATCTATCTATCTATCTATCTATCTATCTATCTATCTATCTATCTATCTATCTATCTATCTATCTATCTATCTATCTATCTATCTATCTATCTATCTATCTATCTATCTATCTATCTATCTATCTATCTATCTATCTATCTATCTATCTATCTATCTATCTATCTATCTATCTATCTATCTATCTATCTATCTATCTATCTATCTATCTATCTATCTATCTATCTATCTATCTATCTATCTATCTATCTATCTATCTATCTATCTATCTATCTATCTATCTATCTATCTATCTATCTATCTATCTATCTATCTATCTATCTATCTATCTATCTATCTATCTATCTATCTATCTATCTATCTATCTATCTATCTATCTATCTATCTATCTATCTATCTATCTATCTATCTATCTATCTATCTATCTATCTATCTATCTATCTATCTATCTATCTATCTATCTATCTATCTATCTATCTATCTATCTATCTATCTATCTATCTATCTATCTATCTATCTATCTATCTATCTATCTATCTATCTATCTATCTATCTATCTATCTATCTATCTATCTATCTATCTATCTATCTATCTATCTATCTATCTATCTATCTATCTATCTATCTATCTATCTATCTATCTATCTATCTATCTATCTATCTATCTATCTATCTATCTATCTATCTATCTATCTATCTATCTATCTATCTATCTATCTATCTATCTATCTATCTATCTATCTATCTATCTATCTATCTATCTATCTATCTATCTATCTATCTATCTATCTATCTATCTATCTATCTATCTATCTATCTATCTATCTATCTATCTATCTATCTATCTATCTATCTATCTATCTATCTATCTATCTATCTATCTATCTATCTATCTATCTATCTATCTATCTATCTATCTATCTATCTATCTATCTATCTATCTATCTATCTATCTATCTATCTATCTATCTATCTATCTATCTATCTATCTATCTATCTATCTATCTATCTATCTATCTATCTATCTATCTATCTATCTATCTATCTATCTATCTATCTATCTATCTATCTATCTATCTATCTATCTATCTATCTATCTATCTATCTATCTATCTATCTATCTATCTATCTATCTATCTATCTATCTATCTATCTATCTATCTATCTATCTATCTATCTATCTATCTATCTATCTATCTATCTATCTATCTATCTATCTATCTATCTATCTATCTATCTATCTATCTATCTATCTATCTATCTATCTATCTATCTATCTATCTATCTATCTATCTATCTATCTATCTATCTATCTATCTATCTATCTATCTATCTATCTATCTATCTATCTATCTATCTATCTATCTATCTATCTATCTATCTATCTATCTATCTATCTATCTATCTATCTATCTATCTATCTATCTATCTATCTATCTATCTATCTATCTATCTATCTATCTATCTATCTATCTATCTATCTATCTATCTATCTATCTATCTATCTATCTATCTATCTATCTATCTATCTATCTATCTATCTATCTATCTATCTATCTATCTATCTATCTATCTATCTATCTATCTATCTATCTATCTATCTATCTATCTATCTATCTATCTATCTATCTATCTATCTATCTATCTATCTATCTATCTATCTATCTATCTATCTATCTATCTATCTATCTATCTATCTATCTATCTATCTATCTATCTATCTATCTATCTATCTATCTATCTATCTATCTATCTATCTATCTATCTATCTATCTATCTATCTATCTATCTATCTATCTATCTATCTATCTATCTATCTATCTATCTATCTATCTATCTATCTATCTATCTATCTATCTATCTATCTATCTATCTATCTATCTATCTATCTATCTATCTATCTATCTATCTATCTATCTATCTATCTATCTATCTATCTATCTATCTATCTATCTATCTATCTATCTATCTATCTATCTATCTATCTATCTATCTATCTATCTATCTATCTATCTATCTATCTATCTATCTATCTATCTATCTATCTATCTATCTATCTATCTATCTATCTATCTATCTATCTATCTATCTATCTATCTATCTATCTATCTATCTATCTATCTATCTATCTATCTATCTATCTATCTATCTATCTATCTATCTATCTATCTATCTATCTATCTATCTATCTATCTATCTATCTATCTATCTATCTATCTATCTATCTATCTATCTATCTATCTATCTATCTATCTATCTATCTATCTATCTATCTATCTATCTATCTATCTATCTATCTATCTATCTATCTATCTATCTATCTATCTATCTATCTATCTATCTATCTATCTATCTATCTATCTATCTATCTATCTATCTATCTATCTATCTATCTATCTATCTATCTATCTATCTATCTATCTATCTATCTATCTATCTATCTATCTATCTATCTATCTATCTATCTATCTATCTATCTATCTATCTATCTATCTATCTATCTATCTATCTATCTATCTATCTATCTATCTATCTATCTATCTATCTATCTATCTATCTATCTATCTATCTATCTATCTATCTATCTATCTATCTATCTATCTATCTATCTATCTATCTATCTATCTATCTATCTATCTATCTATCTATCTATCTATCTATCTATCTATCTATCTATCTATCTATCTATCTATCTATCTATCTATCTATCTATCTATCTATCTATCTATCTATCTATCTATCTATCTATCTATCTATCTATCTATCTATCTATCTATCTATCTATCTATCTATCTATCTATCTATCTATCTATCTATCTATCTATCTATCTATCTATCTATCTATCTATCTATCTATCTATCTATCTATCTATCTATCTATCTATCTATCTATCTATCTATCTATCTATCTATCTATCTATCTATCTATCTATCTATCTATCTATCTATCTATCTATCTATCTATCTATCTATCTATCTATCTATCTATCTATCTATCTATCTATCTATCTATCTATCTATCTATCTATCTATCTATCTATCTATCTATCTATCTATCTATCTATCTATCTATCTATCTATCTATCTATCTATCTATCTATCTATCTATCTATCTATCTATCTATCTATCTATCTATCTATCTATCTATCTATCTATCTATCTATCTATCTATCTATCTATCTATCTATCTATCTATCTATCTATCTATCTATCTATCTATCTATCTATCTATCTATCTATCTATCTATCTATCTATCTATCTATCTATCTATCTATCTATCTATCTATCTATCTATCTATCTATCTATCTATCTATCTATCTATCTATCTATCTATCTATCTATCTATCTATCTATCTATCTATCTATCTATCTATCTATCTATCTATCTATCTATCTATCTATCTATCTATCTATCTATCTATCTATCTATCTATCTATCTATCTATCTATCTATCTATCTATCTATCTATCTATCTATCTATCTATCTATCTATCTATCTATCTATCTATCTATCTATCTATCTATCTATCTATCTATCTATCTATCTATCTATCTATCTATCTATCTATCTATCTATCTATCTATCTATCTATCTATCTATCTATCTATCTATCTATCTATCTATCTATCTATCTATCTATCTATCTATCTATCTATCTATCTATCTATCTATCTATCTATCTATCTATCTATCTATCTATCTATCTATCTATCTATCTATCTATCTATCTATCTATCTATCTATCTATCTATCTATCTATCTATCTATCTATCTATCTATCTATCTATCTATCTATCTATCTATCTATCTATCTATCTATCTATCTATCTATCTATCTATCTATCTATCTATCTATCTATCTATCTATCTATCTATCTATCTATCTATCTATCTATCTATCTATCTATCTATCTATCTATCTATCTATCTATCTATCTATCTATCTATCTATCTATCTATCTATCTATCTATCTATCTATCTATCTATCTATCTATCTATCTATCTATCTATCTATCTATCTATCTATCTATCTATCTATCTATCTATCTATCTATCTATCTATCTATCTATATATATATATATATATATATATATATATATATATATATATATATATATATATATATATATATATGACATTGGTGGTGCAATATGAAAAATGGATTTTGCCACGCGCCTCCGCCCGCGCGTACATATATATATATATATATATATATATATATATGTATATATATATATATATATATATATATTTATTTTTTTTTGCTTTTTTTGAAGGCTGTCGTCATGTTTTTCAAAACGAGATATCAAACTCTTAAATCGGTTATGTAGTTCCGAAGATATTTACAAAAAACCTTTGTTAATAATGATCCAATATCAAAATTTTAAAACTTTCGAAATGTTGCAGATTGTTGGAGTTTGTAAAAAAGCCACCATTGTAAGACGTATATAAGCAACACAGACTAAAGTTTGGGAAAGACCACATGACGTAGTATATGGTGCATACTATATATATATATATATATATTTATTTATTTTTTTTTTGCTTTTTTTGAAGGCTGTCGTCATGTTTTTCAAAACGAGATATCAAACTCTTAAATCGGTTATGTAGTTCCGAAGATATTTACAAAAAACCTTTGTTAATAATGATCCAATATCAAAATTTTAAAACTTTCGAAATGTTGCAGATTGTTGGAGTTTGTAAAAAAGCCACCATTGTAAGACGTATATAAGCAACACAGACTAAAGTTTGGGAAAGACCACATGACGTAGTATATGGTGCATCAAGGTCATCAAACCAACGATTGGAAAAAAGTATTTTTTACTAAAGAAAAGTGTTCTAATATCGCTATTCCAGATGGGTATAGTTATTATTTCCATAATATCAGGAAGGAGGAAGGCCTTTCGTATGAAGAAATTAATTTTTTCAATCGTTCGTTTGATGACGTCATATGGTCTTTCCCAAACTTTAGTCTGTGTTGCTTATGTACGTCTTACAATGGTGGCTTTTTTTTGATGATTTAGATGCTTCAAGTACTCCGTGGTTTGTATAACATGAATAGGTATTTTACTGGCGCTAACGCCGACTGCAGCTCTAATTCTACTTAAACTCACAGATGAATTCGAGACCATTTAGAGAATTTTGCGTCTATATTGAGGTGAAAACTTCTTGTAAGTCTTTCCTTTGTACCATTTGGAATACTCTGATGGATTCTTCATGTAATTGCTTATAACTTTTGGGCTGCGACGAAGTTTTCCGCCAATAGCGCGGTTAGAAAGCCCTAGATCGTGATACGTCTCCAGTTTTGCGATTTCCGTGGAACTAAGCGACGGCTTTTTCCTAATACTTTTTCTTTGCGCAAATAAGACGTTTTTATATTACACTTAAAGGTATTTTGGCATAAACATCAAAGATTAATGGAAAATTCATCACTGAGGCTAATCTATGTTAACACTGAAATATTAAGATTTCTCATGCTGTTTACGAAAACTATTATGAAAGTCCATTTAATGTTTACTGACCCATTTGGAATTTTTGTCAATAAAGCAATAGGGTATCCTCTTAAGAATGACTTAAAAACATATTTGCTATTTAATTAAGGAATCGCGGAAATGTCTACTATTCTCTGAAAGTTCAAGTGAGGCTATCCTATGTTAACGCATGTATATCCATTTGATATTATTTCTTTAAACTAAAACACTTAAACTCTTTTTTTATACATATTTGTTTTCTTGAATTTTTGCACAAATTTATTATCGTCTGTCTGATATTTTAAGTTGGCAACGCGATGGGGGTTATTATAAATATGTATTTATTAAATGCTTTTTATACCTTATTCTCGCTGTTGTCATTAACTGATGGAGTTATAGCCTGTGCTGGCTTACATAAGTCATCGTCGTGAGCATTTTGTGCGCGTTGTAAATTTTTATATTTGCTGCGGCGTTCCAGAAATTGCTTGGCGAAGTCTATATACTCTTTGCTTTCACCTATACAAAACAAAAATATACACATTTATAAGTCAATTTATATAGAAATTTAATAGTAGTAATAATTGGCATGTATAATACGTGTGTATGTATGTACATACGAGTACATATGTATGTAAAAACGCATGTATATAACAAAAAATTAAAATTTTCGAGATTTTGGCATAATCTTTTCTTACTTTTGCTACTTCTAGTCTGAATAAATAAATTATATAAAACCAGCAAGGGTCAGTTTTTGATTGCATATTTAAGTGGTATTCATTAATTTAATATCATAATACTGTTTTCGAACAAAATTTTTTTATATGGAGTTTGACGTTTCGCTTTTTGCGAGAGAGAGAGAGAGAGAGAGAGAGAAGAAGAAAACAAATTTTGTTCGGAACATTTTCTGCATGAATTGGTTTAATTTTAATTTTTGTCCGGACAAAATCGAACTGAGCTGCCAAATATTTTAATTTTTCAGTCCAATTTGAACTGAGCTGCCACATCATGTTATATCTATATAATTAATAAGCAAACATGTTTTTTGTAATCCCTTTTACGCTGGTACCACTGCACCGATTTTAAAAAGATTTATATGGTTTTAAAGGATTTTCTGTACAGATGAAATCGGTTTAGTATTTTGGGAGCTATAAGCGTTTAAAGTTGCTACTACTACATGCACACATATTACACACGTATTTATTAGCTTACAAGTAAAAAAAGAAACAAAACATGAGTGTGTGTGTGGATTTGTAGTATTTCTTTTGATCTAACAAATTTTTTCTCTTATTTGTTGTTGTATGAAAGCCATAATACTTAAAGGAAGAGAGTTGAATAAATTGAATTAACTTGGTTAAAGGGATTTTGTTTATGTTTTTTTTTTAATTTCATGTATTATTTAATTATGCTTGCATATGTTTGTAAGTTTGTGTGTGGCTGTGTTTTAATGAATTTTTTATGAAGTTTAGAATCTAAACTTTAGATACATTTTCTTTGAATCTTAAAGTATTTACATTTTGATTCTAGAATACGGACGAGTGTGTCGTCCGTTTGGTATATCTAGTGAATAATAAAAGCACAGAGTATACTTGTATTTATTAGAATAGAAATAAAGGAAAAATAAAGAAAAAAACATATACGTATGTATGAAGTTCAAGGAAACAATTACATTAAACAATTATAAAGATGTATGTGACGCAGAAAATTGTGATTATATGCCTCTGTACTGCCACTTGTAAGACTAATACGCATCGTTTACACATGTATTTCATATGGTAGCTTTGATTTTCCAGACAAAATGTTGGAAATGGATGAATCGTCTTGCAAAAAACTCTCAGTAAAAAAAATGTTCTCCAGACAAAAGTTTTGTTCCGAAACCATGGGTGAATTCATCTTTACACTTACATACATACATATATATTCGAAAAACTGGTGGCTATTATATAATTATAATAATTCCGTGGCAATAAGGAAAAATTGTTTAAGTCATATTTTATTGTTTTGCAGGAGAGCACTTTTAAGCTTTCAAGTCGATTTTGAGTAATTTATTTCTTTTACAGTTAAATTGGAAAACTCTTAGTTAAACTTTATTTTTTTAAGAAAACATCGTTCTACACACTATAAGTAATACATTAAAGTTGAAATATACCAAAGTATAACCTAAATTAAGCTATTATTCCAAATCATATCAGAAGTCCAAACAAGACAAGTCAAAAGTCATAGTGCTATAACTTCCTGAAAAAGCACACAAATTAATTGAGATTTTGACCAGGGATAGTTTCGAATATGCAAATTACGGAGTTACCATTAACTCAAAATCAGCTTATTTCGACTTACACACTTTTTAATTTTTGACACAAATTATATAACTTTCATGTTATTAACATAATTTTTAATTTTGGGATTTTTCAATTTTTCTGGTTGGTAGATCAATTAGAACTATTTGTCTACAAAATGACATTAAATATACATATATGGGCATGTCCCCGCCCAATTTTTCTATCTCATGATTATGCTATAGCTAGTGCTTATGGTTCATGTAAAGTTTTGTAGAAAAAGGAAATTGTTACTTTGGATAAGTGCAATGTGTATAAAAAGTTTCAATAAAATCGATCTTAATTTTGAGTTTAAAATGCTTGTCCCGCCCCCTGATTGATACTACGGGTTTTTTAGATTTTTCTTAGGGATCTTTGTTGTAGATTTGTTTGTGTATAAGATTTCAGCCCTTTGGCTTTTATATTTTTGTACTATCTATAAAAACAAAATGAACTTTTTAGACCATTTTAGGGTTTCGCTACGCTGTCCGTCTGTCCGTCACACGGTATTTTCTCAGGCACCGTAAGAGATACGGACCTGAAATTTGGATACAGTATGTAGAACCTTGTCCGCTACAACAACAAATACATGAGGATTAAAAATTAAAGGGTGTTCCAAAACGAGCAACGAAAAATGTTAAAATCCCATGTAATATACATACAATTGTATATTGAAACTTGAAATTTGTAAAATTAGTGTATTTTTATAGACTACAACAATTAACACTAAAATTAAAAAAAAAGTTAAATTAAAGGGTGGTCCATCAGTTAATGCAATTTTGACTATGTAATTTTAACAATTTGCTATATCTTGGAAACCGTAAGAGACAAACACTTGAAATTTTCAAAAACGGTAAAACTAAAAAAACCGAAAAATATAAAATCGCCAAACCAAAAAAAAAAATCGCCAAAAATAAAAAAATCGCCAAAACGAAAAAATCGCCAAAATTACAAAAAAAAATCTAACACTAAAATAAATCGCCAAATTCGAAAAAATCGCCAAAATGAAAAAAAACGCCAAAAAGGAAAAAAGACGCCAAAAATCGAAAAAAAATCGCGAAAACGCGAAAATGTCGCCAAAACTAAAAAAAATTTTAAATAAAAAAAATCGCAAAAATGAAAAAAATCGCCAAAAATAACAAAAATCGCCAAAATTAAAAAATCGCCAAAATTAAAAAACGCCAAAAACCGAAAAAATCGCCAAAACAAGAAAATAAAGTGTCAAAACTAAAAAAAAGAGCCAAAACTTAAAAAAATCGCCAAAACCGAAAAAACGCAAAAATCGCCAAAACAAAAAAACCGAAAAGACCCCAAAAACGAAAAAAAATGCCAAAACTATATATTATATAGGATGAAGTTTGTATTAAATTACATATCTAGTGTTCGTACGGAACCCTTCGTGCGCGAGTCAGAGTCGCACTTTACTGAATTTTTTTTTAATTTATATTAAAAAGACAAACTTAACAAAATTGTGTAAACAATGTAATGTACATACATACATTATTTACTTTTCAGTATATATTGATCAGTTTTTACAACATATTCTTTAAAAAAATGTCGTACAAATTGGTGAAATAAAAAATTGGTCTTGATAAAAATACGTGCATTCGCGCCCACTCCTATTGCATTTCTAAATTAACATAATATACATTGTAAAGAATATGTTATATCAATAAACTGGTTCATTAATAAAAACGGTTTTTAGGTCCTGATAAAAGAATTGTTATCCCTTCATATTTGACCTCCATGTCACACAATATAAAATGATAATTAGGAGGTCATCAACTTTGTTGATGAATATTTAAAGATTATATGAATTTCTGTTCCAAAATATTCTTGAAGTTTTATTAAATAGTCTCTTCATTAGGAATACTATATTTAGCAGCAGCTAACGAACGATGTCGAATGTAGTATGTGACAAATACATCCATTTGTATACAAATGTGAGATTATATTTTGAATCTATTTTATGTATAAAATCTTTTCTTACATGACCACCAAAAAAACTTCGAACAACTGTCAGGGTTTTCGCAACAGTACCGTTAACCTTTCATCAATAATAAATAATAGTAACTATTTTTGTAGTAGTTTAAAATAGAGCACGTGCTTTCTGGTAGAGTTCAATTTGTGAATATTGACCGACTTTCATTTTTTTTTTATTTTAAATTGTACCAAGTACGTCGCGGTAATACCACGGTACCAACAAGATGGAAATTGTACCAAAAAAAGTACAATTGTACCATAAATTCCATCCATGATTTCAGCTCTCTAGCAGTGCTGTCAGAAACATGTTGCCTCTTGTCCCCAATTTAAAACGTTATGTCTCCAAAAAATTCTAATTTCAAAAGAAAAATCCTAATTTTTGTCCCCAAAAATATCTTGTCAATATTGTTGTTTGATATCATTTTAAAATGACGCTGTAATTCAATCCATTGCTCCCAAACTCTTTGAACAGCTTTTCCATAAGATAACCACATAGTGTTTGATATTTGTATGAGTTAAAATTTATTTGAGTCGACACATAAATTAATTAAATTAATTTAAATTACTAGGTTGTACTTCAGCGTTCGCAAACGGAGAGGGCGAGAAATGACATAAAATTCCACAGAACTGGGAATTGATTTTGCCACTTGTAAGCTGCATAAGTTCAGTGAATGGCAAACGCATTTAACCAATTTGATGGAACTATTTTCATTGTTTAACAAGGTATAAAGAGATTTTTTCAACCGCACATATTGATTGCACCATCTGTTCCAATGAAAGTTAAGTTATTAAAACTTATGCATTAAACACATAGAACATAGCAGGCTACATGGCTACACGACTCCATACAAATGACGCTGGCAACAAATATTGATACTTAATTAATTTGAAAACGGCAGCAGTACCATAAGAACCTGATACTGAAGTATTAATCTACATATATTTCAGTGGTGCCGCTTTCAAATACTTCACATTTATAAAAATAAAATAGTTTATTCAAAAACATAAAAATAAATAATTTTTTTTTTGTATTTTTTGCGAATTTTAATATTTACAGGCTTAGTAATTTCTTTTATACATTTAGTAATTTTTCACCAATTTTTTTTTTACTTTTAATGACAGGCGATTTTTGGGTTTGCTGCCGATTTTGCAGCTTCTCACGAATTTTTTCAAACTTTTTTGCAGTTTTTTGTTTTAACAATATTAGAATTTGTTATCATCTAGCTGTTAGTAAGGTTTTGCACATTTCCGCCGTTTTCGCGATTTTTCTTTTAATATTTTGCATTCCTCAAAGTTTGCGATGTTTGGCGATGTTTGATCAATTCAAAATTTTGCAACTTCGCGATAAAAGCGTTTTTGTTTTTTTGCCCTAAAAGTTTTGCAGATTTTTAAATAATATTTTACTTTGTTATTATCTCGCAGTTAATAACTTTTCGTAATTTTAGCGATTTTTGCGGAATTTTAGCCATTACTTACCCCCATCTAGACTGGCAATAAATATGTTGGCAATATAGCAATAACGCCGGCAGAATAGCAGAACAATATTACTAATTACTTTAATTATGTTAAGGCTATGTGAAATCGTAGCCATATTATGGAAAAAGTCAACAAGAAAGGTGCAGAACAAAAATATAATTCGCTTGTAAATATCTGGTTAATCGAAAAAAATTTCATTTTATAAATCAATAACAATACAAATTAATTCACTATACACAAGAGACTATTTTCCTTTTTAATATACATGTATATTTTCTCAATTTCACTATTATTATCTGAATGTCAAACGCAATCAGAAAAGTCGAACATAAATTAACACCGAGTTTGACGTTTCATGTTAGCAATAATTGTCAACGAAAACCTGTTGAAAATTATTGCAAGCACTGGCAATGAGCTACTTCCATTGGCAATATCAATATTTTGAAATTTTGCTGCAATATATGTTAACGAATTTATTGCCAGTCTAGACGGGGGTTACTGTCAGAGAAACAAGTCGAGGCAAAATAATCGGCGGCGGCGGCGCAGTAGTTTTGTGACCGGCGGCGGCACGCCGAGTGAATTTTCGGCGGCGCAAATAACTATATGAAAATTTAAAGAGAAAATAAAAATTGAAACTGAAAATTGATTTTCAAAATTTTGCAGAATCTCGGGAATTTTTAGTATCCTAACATTATTGCCGATTTTTAAACAATATTAGACTTTGTGATCATCACAAATTTTCGTCATTTTCGCAAATGTTTGGGTTTCCTTGCAGTTTTTGGCTATTCTCAAGGCATATCAAACAGGCACACGCATAAGGCAAAGTGTCCAGCCGCTTATTTTTTGTTTACACGTTTATAACCAAGAATTCATTTGACAAGTACGTTTGTGCCTTATTTGATGCATACAATTTTTTGACAATTACTTTGTAAAATTATGTGAGAAGCACAGAGTTGCATATAATGCGTGTACCTGTATTTAATGTGTCTTGGCTATTTTCAATCAATATTATGGCATTTTTAAAATATTGCAACCTTTCGTGAATTATATTTTTTTCGCTTTACAAAAATATAATTTTTGTAATTAGCATTTAAGTTTTGTAATTTTCTTTTTTATTATGCAATAAAATTTTTTTCTAAACACCAATTTGATTTACATATTTTGCTATATTGTATTTTTTTTTTTTTTTTTTTTTTTTTTTTTTTTTTTTTTTTTTTTTTTGATTTGTAGCCATCAAAAATAGAGATTAGTTTAATTTGACTACAACGACAAATGTAGCACGGACAACATATCTAACAAAAAAAAAAAAAAAACATGTCGCTCATTTTCTCAAAGAACGTCATAACTAAAAAAAATAGAATTTTTGAGTTAATGATGCATGCTGTCTAAAAATTTCATACAAATATCTTGTTTACTTAACTCTTGACAAAAAAATTCTTTTTCCATTAAGTTGTTAACGTTAAAATCGTTTTCTGCCAAACTAGCTTTTTAAGTTATGACGTTCTTTGAGTAAATGACCGATGTGTATTCTATCCTTGACATTTTGTAGTAGTCGGTAGCTTGCTGTGTTGAATTTGTTTAATGCTTTAAAGTTAAAACTCGCTACAGCTGCGAAGACGGGTTTGCCAATGTTATTGACATATTTATTTTTGTGGGATTACCATCTTCAATAAAAAAAATATGATTACCACACTACTCTCAAATTGTCAATACTAAATTATTTAACGTCAACATCAGCGATTAATTTTTATCCTGATACATGCAAACTAAAATCATTAAGTGCTAAACTAATTAAAAATAATCTGTAAAGTTAAAAGAAACCCCATAAAACGTAAATATTGTAGTCAGATAAAATATAAGAGAAAGTGATGTAGAGCTCAAAATGAAAAATCCCCAAATTCCTTCCCACAAAATTCTGCCCCCAAATGAGAGGCGAAATCCCCATTTTGGGGACAAATCCCCAAATCTGACTGCACTGGTAGGCATTCATTGCAGGTAGTTTTTAAACAAGAAGTCATTTAATAAAATAAGTCAGTAAATTTCTAACACAATCCAGTGAATTACTCTTAATCAATTATTTTGTTATATATAAAGTCAATAACAGTATGGTCCTAGTATAAAAATACTACCTAAGAACGAATCCAAAGTAGGAAAGTGACGAAAAAAGCAGAAAAAATTATGTTTGGTAAAATATTACACACCCGGTTTTTTACGCGTAACTCAAAATTTTGGGGATGTTTTGAAAATTCCAAAATCAGAGTGTTCGCAATACCTGCTGGAAAAATTATATAGCATCCTAGGTATTTTTACTTCATTTTTTTGTCTCAATGTATTATATATTACGTATATTTTGCTATAAATATACGAGTAAGTGGCGACATTTTTCAGCCAACTGAAACAAGAATTAATATTCATTCAATTGGTTACGAAATTCTTAACATATCTCTCTTTTCAACTCTTTTTTATTAAGCTACCAGACTATAATAAATTAATACTTATTGGCGTTCTAAAACGCACTAAACACATAGAGACCTGCATAAACAGTCTTGAAATGTAAATACGTCTTGTTTTTTAAATGTATTGTTGTAGCATATCTTATACTAAACCAATAATGAATGATGTCGTTTAATAACCCTGAAGAAAACGTGGGGTTAAGTGTCCCCAAGTCACCACTTTTGTCGACTATTTTGATGACATTGTCAACGGAGCGTCTACATATTAATGGTTTTTCTGATGCGTAGAAAATTCTTTTTCAGATACACACAACTATGCTTCTTCTTAATGTCTTATTGGTTTATTGAAAATAAAAGTTGCCTAAGTGATGCAAAATTTGAGTGTTTATAAAAATTAGTTTCAGAAATAAAATTAAAAGGTTATAACTGTAGTGAACAATTCACTCATATTGTATAAAAATAAAAAAAATGTGAAAATGAAAAAATTTTTAGTGAAAGTGCCAATAATGGAAATTTTTTTTTTACCCTTTGGAAGATTTTGTGCCATCAATTAAAGATTTGTCACACTTGCAGATTCATTCGTAAGTGTTTGACTTTACTAATTCATCGAAGCATACAATATAAATTAATCAGTACAGTTTTACTACGGATTTTTTACAAAGTGTGGTGATATCGTCAATAGTAAGTCAGTACAATCTTACTATTGACATTTTCGCCATATGGTCCCACAAGAACTACCTAGTCAGTATTGACGGAGTCTACTGGTAGATTTCGTATGACAAGCCTGTGTTAAATGTCAATAGTACATATCATTAGTTGGGGTATAATTAGTCAGTAGTACTGGTTACATCGTCAATAGATAATCAGTACAATTTTACTCTTGACATTTCTTGCAGATAAGCGAAACACCATGAGTGTATTGGTGTACGTGTATATGAGTGTTAACAAGCGATGACGCGAAGACTTCTAGTCTGTAACAAACACTCAAAAGAAGTAGGGTTGATGCGTGTATGCTTGTTATTCTGCATATTGTACGTTTGAGTGTGTGTGTAAGATGTACATGCGAATAGTGAAATTCTAATGATGTACTAGTGACATTATCAGTAGTACTACTGACCCAGTACCCCAGCCAATGTAATCATCTATTGACATTTAACATTAGCTTGTCATTGAAAATCCACCACTAGACTGTACCACTACTGACTAAATAGTTCTTTTGGGTCAACATGGAGACATTGACACCAAAGATTCACCAAAATTTTAGGGCTCTAGTCTACAATATCGATATTTCCTCACTCGTTGTCAATAGTAAAATTATAGTGATTTTCTAGTGACATTGTCAACAGTGCTACTGACTAGGTGCACCCCAGCCAATGTAATCGCCTATTGACACATAACATAGGGTTGTCATTGAAAATCTACCAGTAGACTTTAGCACTATTTAGAAGGTAGTTTTTTTACGACCATATGGAGATATTTGAACCAAAGATTTACAAGTAGATTTTAGTAACCCTCGTCTACATATATTTTTTTAATATTATTGCACAGCATAATAAAAAAGAAAAACAATCTATTGACGCGTTCATTGACAATATCACCAGAAATACACTAGAACTGTTGTCTCTAACGTATCTTTACTCGCATATAAAAGGAAAATTGTCGACATTTTAACTAGTGCAATAGTCGCTAGAAAAAGAGTATTGACATACAGACATTTGCTTCTAGGCTGATTAGAGGGTATGTAGCTATGCATTTATTGAATATGCAATATGAACTTTGCATATTGTAGAGGGAAAATTTACGCATACATGTATGAAAATGTATGAATATATATAACCATATATGCCCATATACCCTCATTTTTCGGATCCGAACCATATATGGGATATCATATATGCTCCATACATATTTTTTTAGCTGGAATTGCAAAATTTTTTCTTTAATTTAGTAGAAAACCGTCGCAGTCGTAGTCGAAATACGACTCTCGTAATAAGGCCCAACATGTCTGTCAGGTTGCTTGTACTTTAGTTGCTGTTTGTTAAATATTTCCTTGTTCTGTATTTTGATTTAAAAATTATGGTCACCGTACCTATAATCAAATATAGTGTGCCCATTAGTTTGGTTCGAACGGCTGTTTTCTATGGTTATGTCACGTCTGATTGAGCCTTTATATTGTTTGTCATAAATACATGTAGAAATGCCTGATAGTTTACCAAAGGAATTGAGAGAGAGAGAGAGAGAGAGAGAGAGAGAGAGCGAGAGGGAGAAAGCAATGTACAAAGGTGCTAAAAACAAAATACATATGTACACCCACCCAGCTAAAAAAATATGTATGGAGCATATATGATACCCATATATGGTTCGGATCCGAAAAATGAGGGTATATGGACATACATATATGATAATATATATTCATACATTTTCATACATGAATGTGTATTCCCTATATAGTATGCAAAGTTCATATTGATTCAACAAGCGCACTGCTGTGCAATAAATTAAATTATTAAAATTATTTTTTTGTAAATTTTTTTACAGAAAAGTTGTGTTTAATGAAACATTTGTTCAAACAAAATAATAAAAAAGGAACTAAAAGACATTTCATTCGACATTTTAATAGAAAATGTGAATCGATTATTAAAAAAAAAAAACACAAAACACACATTTGCACACAACATATAATCAGATTAAAAACTTATGCAATTATAAAAGAAAAATTAATCCGTTTTTATACTAACACTAGTTTTTAATATTATTTTTTTGCAGTTATATGAATTTTGTTTCTTAAATATATCTTAGAATTCTGATACTTTTTATAAAATTAATGACTGAATTATCTTTTTGATTATTTGATTTATTAAATAGGCCCACAATATATAAAATCCTACAAGTACGATTTTTTGGTTGCAAGAGTTTTTATTTTTTAAACCTTGAGGCTCTACGCATATTAACTTTGCATCCGCTTATGTATTTTTTAACAGACTTCCAATTCACCAGTGATTAAAAAGAGGGAAAAAGATCGAATTAATAAAATTTAATCTTTTTTGATTGCAAATGCGATCTTATGTGATATATCATGTATGCATACATTTTTATATGTCACCATATATAACATCTTATTTCTATATATGAATCACATATGAAGAGCTTCATAATTAAAATTTCCATATATGAGTTCATATATTATAATACATTTCGTATATTAGTCCATATATCAATTCATATATAATGGTTTTGCCATCTATAATCCCATACATTTCCATACAGGAATTCATACATATTCATATATATTTATATACATTAATATATTAAAAATATATGGACCATATATAATTTTTTTAGCTGGGCAGTCATATGTTTTCGTGTTATTACTTTAATACGTAATAATTTATGAGTACCATTTGAATACCCCAATTGTTTACTGAAATCAAACGTGATATTTTTATCTAATTTAAATTACTTCTTTTAAAACAAAAAAAAAGTTGACAAAAGTTGACGTGTACCAACATTTTGCGGAATATATTTTCAATATTTCCGGTAAATACGTATCTATAGAATCGCCATCGCAAGAAAATTTTCAAAAAATCCGCTTCAAGCGTTGGGCCTTAATATACTTTCGGGTCTTAGCGCTGCATGGTGTGTGATAAAGAATGAATCATGTTTTTTCAATTTGGACTCGTAGAGCCTTATGTATAAACAAAAATTGGCATGAAGTTAGCATAAGTGGCAAAATTGAACATGTTCTTAAAGAGTTTTGCCATGAAACTTCACGCTAAGTAGTGGGTTAAAATTACGTAATGCCACCATTTTTAATGTCCAATTGTATGGAGGAAGTCGTTAACACCTAATTCAATTTCGTCACTTATACTAACTTCATGCCAATTTTTTCTTATACATAAGGCCGGTAATGTACAACCGGTTCCATATGTCCGGAGTCGAAATATTCTTGGAGAACTTTGTTGCATTGAGTCTTCAACTCTATTGATGGCTGGTGGTTTGTTGAAAAAACTTCCCATGGAAAATAAGTGACTCACACTAAAGTGTTCTTCTTTAAACGTTTTCTAGTTACCGAAATTTCCGTAGTTGGGCGGAGAGAAAACGGTCGTATGGAACGAATTATACTCGTTACGTGGCTCGAGCTCTGATAAATATCACACAAAATGAGATTATCTCACTTCAAGGCAATTCTCACTGTTTGACTTCACTTGGGATAAGTTTATGAAGGGAAAATAATCACTGCCAATAATCGACAATATAGACTGCTGCTGGGGTGTAAAAGTAAGGCTCAGCTAAACTTAATTTGAGCGTTAATTCAAATTTTAATGTATGGATATGGCGCAACAATCGCTCTTATTTGAATGGTAGAATCTGATTTTCTTGATTCGGCGAACACCACACACATCTCCTTAAAGTTGGTACCGGAGCCCTGAAGCTCTAAAGGCAAAGGTAGATTCTGTTGAACTCGTTTTAATATAAAGCTCGATTCCGACCCGTCCGAAAATTTTACCATTCAACCCGTCCATAAAATTTGAATTTGTCCAAAAATCTTGAAAATATTTTTA
Organism: Tachina grossa; assembly: GCA_949987645.1. NCBI lineage: Eukaryota > Metazoa > Arthropoda > Insecta > Diptera > Tachinidae > Tachina > Tachina grossa. The sequence goes on along the minus strand of OX465279.1, from coordinate 2,445,656 downwards.
ATCACGCCTAACAAATTTCAGGCAGTCTGATATTGTTAATTATTGAGGGTTTGCTAAATTATGTACTATTCCAAAACTTTGTGAAAACCTTGTAACTGAATGTCTATCTTATCATGTAACATCTTTACTGTCTTCTGCAAAACATGGTTTTCGTAAAGGCTGTTCAACTACAACAAATTTATTGCAAACTTACAACCATTGTAAATCGAGGTTTTGTGCAACGGAAGCAAACGGACGTGATTAATAGAGATTTCATCAAGGCTTTCGGTAAGGTAAACTCTTAAAGAAACTGAATTTAATGGGGGTTTCATTGAACTCCCTCAGGTGGACTAAATCCTATTTACTGAATCGCACTCAATATGTTCGTTTTAAAAATGTTACTTCCAAAGTCATAAACGTTCTATCAGCTGTACCAGAAGCCATCTTGGGCCGCTACTGTTTACAACTTTTTATATTCGGTACCCAGATCACACTTCAAAAAGATTTGGATACTTTTCATTCATAGTGTAATTTAAATTTGATGACGCTGAACATGAAAAAGTGTAAGCATACGTGTTTTATAGAGGAAATCATTTGAATGGCATTTACCAGCTAGAAAAAGTAGTTGCGATCATTGATCTTATAGTCTTATTGAATGCTAAGCTACGAGTAAATTTTATTAAACACATTTCATAAACTGTATTCTTGGACACCTCAAACGATGGGATACAGAATTAAAAGTAACAAAACAGCTTTATGTTTCCTTTAAGCGGCCTGTCTTAGAATATTCATCTGTAGTTTGGGACCCTATGTACTGTAGTATATGGCCACTTTTGCACGTAACTGTATTAAATTTAATATTCCCTACTTTGTCAGTGCAGAATCAAAAACGAATAAATTAGTAACTATATTGGTTGTATTTTTATATTTTTTATTTGTAATTATTAGTAAGCGTCAGCATAATTCGTGGGAAATTATAGACTAAAAATTTGTGCTGAGTATAATTAATTTTAGTATATAAGCAGATTATGCGACCATTTTTAATGTCAAATTGTATAGAGGAACTCGTTAACACCCAATTCAATTTCGTCACTTATGCTAACTTCATTCCAATTTTTGCTTATACATAAGGCAGTTAAACTACAAAAGGCATTTACACAACTAATCTCACTTTTTTCCGCATTCAAACAAGATAAAGAGGAGGAAGAAAAAGACGATTCGAGAGAACATGTACAGAACTACAAAACGTGATCAACATAAGCAAAGGATCACAAAAGAAAAAACTAATCCTCAATAAACGTGTGGGTGAGGAGGACTCAAAAACGTGTGCCTTTATGTAAGGAGCATTGCGTGTGGCGTGGGCACGCACATGACCCATTTTCTCCTCTCCTTTAGCATCTATAATCTCTGACTGGGTTGAATTCTCATTTTCCTCCTTACCAGGAACTTGCTCACCTAAGATAAGGCACACAGCCGGCCGTACAGGATTTCCAGTTTTCAATTTGACGATTTTTGCCAAAAATATTGATTTTTAGGTATCGAAGTGTCTGAAGCTTGTTTGAAGAACGATTTAACTTTGAAAAATCGGACAGTAGTACACAAACATACGTCCGCGATCCCACATGTTGACGAATGGTATTTTCCATTTTTACTTTCACTCTGATAAATATGTACATAGTTATTCAAAAATGAATTTCGTGCGAGCAACTCCGCACAGTGCTTTGTTCCATAAACAAAAATGAAAAAGAATAATCATGTCTTGTATTGTAATGAAAGTTATGTTATGTGTAACAATAAACCAGGGGGCAAATCGCGGCACTAGTTATGGAACGAAATTACGAAATATTTCCATATAAACTCTATTGAAATATTTCGTAATTTCGTTCGATAACGAGTGTCGCGATTGGCCTCCTGGGGTTTATTTCCCGTATTCGATTGCGAGCGAGTTATTACTCGAATGTGCGAGTTTTTTAACTTTTGGGATTTTCACACTCGATTTCAAATAACACATATCGAAATTTCTAATGACAACATTCGATAACGTGCACACATTCGAATGCAACCCTTCCTGTTTTTACTCGCAAGCATTCGAAATAACGTTTAACATTGAAGAAATCGCGGCATTAAGTTCCACAAGTCACCACTTTTGTCGACTATTTTGGTGATTTTTTTGTGACATCGTCAACGGAGAATCTACATATTAATATTGCTTTTATGCGTAGAAAACATTTTTCAGATACACGCAACTATGTTTTTTCTTTCTTTATGTTTTACTGGTTTGTGAAGTTTCATGGCAAAGCTCTTTAAAAACATGTTCAATTTTGCCACTTATGCTAACTTCATGCCAATTTTTGCTTATACATAAGGCCGTACGAGTCCAAATTGAAAAAACATGATTCATTCTTTATCACACACCATGCAGCGCTAAGACCCGAAAGTATATCAAGGTCCAACGCTTAAAGCGGATTTTTTGAAAATGTATCTTGCGATGGCGATTTTATAGATACGTATTTACCGGAGATATTGAAAAGATATTCCGCAAAATTTTGGTACACGACTCTGGGGAACATTTCGACTCCTTTCAATTGAAGACGCTAGCTTTTGGCGTTAATTGCTTCCCTTTCTTGGCAATAATAACTCTGTTCGAACTGATTAAAGATTGCGAAAAGGTATCCCCAATGGCGTTAGGAATTTTGAAAATTTAAGTGCACGTGGTTGATATCCTATCCGGTGGGCACACTCTCGAAGAGGTCAAGCTCAAACAAAGCGAACTAACAAGCAGCTTGAAATCTGGAGGATTTTCGTTAAATAAGATGACAGCAAACGATTCGTCCTTAATCGAAAGTTAACTCCGGAAGTATCTTCTATATGAAGATTTTCTGAAAATTGATGACTCCAGTACAATAAAAACTTTAGGAATCCGTTGGAATGCTAAGACAGATTCGTTTTACTATGCTGTCGAACCAACTAGGTTGGGTGGGGCAATCTGTCATTACAGCAAATTTACTGATGCAAGAATTGTGGGAGGAAAAATCCGACTGATAAGAAGGCGTAACCCTACTAATTGCTCTAAATTGAACTCATTTGCCAAGAATTCGCCTTCCAGCGCGCATAAAAAAGTAAGCAAGATGGGTAGGCTTTTCCCCAAAGCACGTGGTACAGATACATAGTTTCTGCGACGCTTCTGAGAAGGCATATTTTAGCTGCATTTATATAATAACAGAAAGCGCGGAAGAAAATATGTATAGCCATCTTCAAGTTGCCCAAAGCAAAGTAGCTTCACAAAGCGATCCAGGGGACAGACCCGCCAATCGTCTTAGGCTGGTTACAAAAGTGTAGTATTCATCACTGGAAGCATATAATAACTGAAGAAAATCCTGCCGGTCTGAACACGCGTGGTTGATACCCGCTAGAAATATCAGACCACATATTATGATGGCAGCCCTCTGGCCAACCCCTCGAACTTCTGGCACGAAGAGCAATGCAATGATTTTCTCCAAGAGTTCACAGAACTTTTTCCACACAAAAGGTTATTGCAGCCGATGAAATAAGAGGTACGAAAATTCAACTAAGTTGTATGGCTCAAAAAAGGGTCTTTGACGTGGAATATATATGTCTGAATAATAAAAACTCTCTGAGTCAGAAAAGCAGACTGCTAAGTGTTAATCCATTTCTCGATAAGGATGATCTCCTAAGAGTCAGGGTCGACTACACAATTCAGGATTGAGCTATGTGGAGCGTCAGCCAATAATCATTCCCGAAAACTGCAAACTTGCAAAAACTCCTAGGAAATTTTACTCATCCGATTCTACTACAATCGGAGCATCACACGATGTCGCACTTCACCCAAAGCGAGTGAATTTTTCCCTGACCTTCACCTACACAGAAGTGGACTTCGCTGGTTCCTTCAACATCAAATCATCTTCTCTCAGAAACGCCAAAATTATCAAATGCTATGCAGCCGTATTTGTGTATTTTTCTACTCGCGCTGAGCATCTACAAAGCTGTTCAGAACTCTCCACTGATGCTTTTTAACTTAGTTCGATATGCTTATCAGAATAAGAGGGTTTTCCGACAACTGTAGAAATTTCATCTGCACTAACTATGCACTTCTCAAAACTTGAATGAAAAATTCCTTAAGTCTGCAGAAAAGTCCTTAGTCGAAAAATATAGTACCATGGGTATTAACTGCTCATTCATCCCACCATACGCACCTAACGTGGGAGGTCTCTGGAAGGCTGCAGTGAAAAGTAAGAAGTTCCATCTTAAAAAGGTAGCTGTCAATTTATCTTTTACCTATGAGGAGTAAAATTAGGATTTCCAACGTTAGCAAATTTTGTATTCGTACACGATGACAGCACTCTTTTTTCATGAATTTTGCATAATTAACAGTTATAGTTGAATTCTTTTTCCACAAAAATTTCTTGATCAAATGGTTGTGTTTTTATTAAGTTTTTTTTAAATAAGTGCAATGGGTCGAAAATCTTTAGGATGTATTGAACAAATTGTAAAAAGAAGTCATTCTACAATCCAATATGTTATTAAGACTTACAAAGAAACTGGCATCCTCGCTAAAAAAAAAAAAAATGGCGAAATCGAAACAGAAATTTATTGGATAGAAGTGGCACAATCTTTTTTTTTTGCGCCAGATCAGGAAGGGTAACGCAATAAGTAATGTTAAACTTCAAGGACTCCTACGCAAGCATTTAAATATTATCGTAACGCCTCAGACAGTGCGAAACTATGTACGGAAATTCGGATTCAGAAGTAGGATCGCTGTTAGAAAACCATTTATTAATGACATAAATAAAAAGAAAAGGATATTCTTTGGAACAGGTTAATTTTTTCTGATGAATGAAGTTTAACCATAAAATCTTTGATGGACCTTTTACGGTGGAGGTTCCCTATGGTATGGGGCTGTTTAAGTGTCGCAGGAGTGGGAACATGCATTTTATAGATAGAATAATGGACTCCAAGAAATATATCAATATATTAAAGACAAATCTGTATCAAAGTGCTGAAAAGTTGGGTATCAGAAATAAATTTATATTCGGACAAGATAACGACCCTAAGCACACTGCCTAGGACACACGCTTGTGGATATTATAAAACTGTCCAAAATATCTAAAAACTCCACCACAAAGTTCCGACGTTAACCCAATTGAAAACCTAGGGTCAATTTTTAAGAAACAATTAAGATATTCGCAACATTCACGACCTAAAGGAGGCTTTGCGTATAGAATGGAATAAGATACTACAAAACTTAACAAAAAAAAAGCTTGTAGAATCGATGCCAACACTGTTAAATGCAATAATAAAAAGAAAGGGTTATCCCACTAAGTACTAAAAATATATTTTTCCATAAGAAGTCACTGTAATGTAAGAATGTGAATTTTATTTCTCATAACCAGGGACAAGGACTTCATGCTATTTTAGGCGCCTAAAATATGACATCAAAACGGCAAAATATGCACTGAAAACAATAAAATATGCACATATTTAAAAAACTTTTTATTTTTATTTTATTTTTATTTATTTATATTATGTTATAAATTTAAAAAAAAACATTAACTTGAGCAGTCTACATATAACATTAACTTGAAGTTAATGTTAAAGTTAGTCATTTTATTTCAGGTGGAGACCGCAAATTATTCATCCTTATTCCAGTTGTAGACATAATTGGCAGTTGTATACCCGTTGTCGAAAACAACTGACTCCTGTTGACAGATTTCTGCTATTTTCTATACCTTAGGGAACGGAAATAGATTGTCAGTAGCACAAAATTGTTATCGAGAGCGAGTAAACAAGCCCCAATTTTTTGGTATTGTGTTAAAGTGACGTCGATGTCGACAACTGGAATAAGGGTGATTAACTCTAAACACGAATCTTACGAGATATGTTTTGATTGCAGTAAAGGTGCGATACGTAAACAGAAAAAGAAGTGTTGTTATATATTTATTTTCTATTAAGAATTGTACTATTTTTTATGTTTCGAAATGTTAAGTTCTATCAATTTATTCTTAGAAAGTTTTTGTGCATTGAAAAAGGTCTTGTAACGTCTGCCGATGTAATCGGCTCAAATTTAAATAATTCTTTTCATATGCCTGCCTGTTCTGTAAATCTAGTCGATTTAATGGCATTTTTTTCAGAAATTTTTGTATATTTTAGAGCTTGAAATATCGGCCCTTATTATGAGCAACTTTCGATCTTCGACTGTAGTCGAAAGTACTGATCGAACGAGTTTTCATTTGGTATTATGACGATCAGTCGACAAAGAAGGTCGTTATTGTGAATAAAATCAACAAAAAATAGCTTACAATTTGTTAAAAATAAACATTGTTTAACACTGAGATTTTTTGAAAAATTTTCATATTAAAATACTTCATCGAAAGCTAAATTCTGTTCGATAGAAAATTTGTTGCACAACGAAATTTTCGATGCTCATAATATTAATCCAACATTCTATTTTCGATGTTCGATACCCAGCGAAGATCGAAAATCGAATGCAACTCATAATAGGGCCTATCATATCTGAAATTAATTTAATATGTATGATTTAAAACAATTATTTACGATTATTTATTTTTGGAAAACGAAAAATTTATTCGGATTCGGATTACAGAACATGGCCGATATAATATGTTGTCATTAAAAAAAAAAAAAAAATATCAAATTTCCGCAGCATTAGTTTCACTACTTTCAGCTTTAACAGCACACAATTTCCTCTTGAAATCACCAAAATGACAATTTCCATTAAATTTGGTAGGAGTTCAACAATTCAAGCGAATAAATTTTCCAACAAAAAAAAAACGATTTTGCATAAATAATTTGTCAACAATATTTTTCGAAATTTGAATTTTTGACAAAATATGACACAAAACCATGCATTTATACCGAAATATAACACAAAAATATGCATTTATGACCAAATTATGCAAAAATATGAATTTTCAGCCAAATATGCAAAAATATGCACTAACAAATCGATGCCATTTTTACGCAAATTCGATGTTTCGTAAAGACATTTCGTTCTTGCCATTATCAGGGTTAAGGGGAAAAACATGCATTTGCATGAAACTCCTGTCCCTGGCTATAACACTGAATTTTCTAACATTTTCTTATATTTAATTAGTGAAATTATTATATTTTTGTTTATTTACTTTAATAAAAGCTTTAAATTTCTATATACATATTACAAAAATATATATATTTTAATTATTTGGTTATTTGAAAACTAAAGATTAATTCAAAAGTATATGATGTACGAATATGAATTTTGCATACTGTATGTATATATAGTATATATTGTCTTCCAGTGTTTTCGACAAAAGAAAAAGCTATTTCAATACTCGAATAGTTAGTTGAGATATTCCATTTAAACCAATTCGGGACAGTCAAACATAATTACAACGACGCGAGATTTCTTCTCTAATTCATATATATTTTACGACTCCTTCATGTTTTTTGAACAAAAAATTTTTTCAGCCTTATTCAAAAAAATATTTTACTTGAGCTTTGAAGTTCACAGTAGCTACCAATCACTTTAAGGCTAACATTGCTTTGTTAAGAAATTGTATTCAAAAGACAACTTTAATTATTTTTTGATTTAATAATAAATTCTGGTAACACCACCATGTTCAACAACCATTTCACAGCTTATGATGTGTCGAATACATCGAATACAATTTCATTCGAGTATTCAAATAATTTTTTATTTTATTAAATACATTTTTATTATCTTGAAGTTAAGTTACCTAATTTAAAAAATATAAGCTTCGGACGGAAGCAAAACAGATAAACATTTTTATGAAGTAAAAGTAAAAAAAAATATGATGAACATAGAAAAATTATCTCAATTATTTTATTCGAACGAAAGGAGTATTTGAATATCCAGCTTTTTTCGATTTGTTTTGTTTGAATGTACATCAATAAAACATTTTTGTACAATTGTATTTATTTTAATATTTTTTAATGGATTTTGCTATGTATTTCGAATCAGTTGGATAATTTAGTGATGTTTTCCATCACATGACAAAAATAATAAATTTAAAATAAGAGCTAGCACTTCTAGCTTCATATTCAGATGTAATATGAATCAATATGTGCTATATTAACAAAAATATTTGAGGTACAAAATACACATTTTGGAAATATCAACTTCAAGTAGCCTTAACCTACTTAGAATTTTGATATAATAATTTTTTTTTTAATACAACTTTACTTAACATTGCTTTTCAAAGCTTTGTTAAGTTTTTTTGAATACGACCCTTTAATTTTAATATATATAATTGACTACTACTGCGCTTAATTTTCTTTTGTGATTTTCAAAAATATTGTTATTTCTGAATTCTGAAATAGGTTTTGAAAGTCTTGTGATTGTTCAAAATATGTGGTTGACGTCTACTGATGATTTGGCAAAGCACCAATGAAATGCATATAGACAATGCTTAACCACCAGCAAATAAATTTCAATTAAAATTAACTTATGACAATATGTCAAATAATAATTTCTTAAATGTTTGATTATACATAAATATATATAGTTAATCTTACCCAAATATACGCGAATGTAATCTTTAACTTCATATGGCGACTCCAAGTCCCGTAAAAATGAAACAAATGTAGGCACTGGAAAAAAATAAAATATTTGAAAATGTATAACGTCATATTAGAAATTTATCATAGAATATGCAGGAGATATTAAAAATATTTCAATTTTAAAAATTTCACTTATACAAAAAATACGACTCTATTATACATATGTATACGTATAATTGTGATTTTTCATCCCAAGGACTAACTACATACATATCAGGGAACAGCAATGAGTAGTGAAAAAGTGAGTAGAGTTGAATCATGACATAATTTCTTGCACTTAAGCGCACTCATTCTTATTGCAATGTTGTCATGAATCATATTTACTCGAAAGTTTGAAGTGCGCATCGAACTCATACTTAGCAACATTTATGACGTTGTTGATTTCGACTCTCCTTAACTCAATGCGTATGGACGATGCAAAATAAGTATGGTTCACAATGCGAACTTCGCATACGAACATTAAAGTTCTGATTATGTGGTTATGTGTTTCTCTGTTGCCTTTTTTTTCCGGAATTGAAAAACAACCCTATTTACTACTATTGTATATTACTTGCAAACGTTTCAATGACTAAACTTTTAAATAAACATACATGCATGAGTTGAGTGAGCTGAATCAATGTGAGTAGTATAAGTATTTTCCTGAAACTGAGGTCATTTATAAGTGTGAGTGTGGTATGACTATGATGTCGACGTCGCATTCATATTTATTTCAACATATACTCAATGTCATCGTGAGTATGTGTAAATCAGAGTAGTTGAGTTTAAATAATGTCTACTCACTTATATTTAAAATTTCATGAGTCAGTATGAATAGCGAAAAAACGATTCATTGCCGATCACTGATACATATCGCACACTAAATCATAAACAGTCACAACTCAGACAATACCAGATGCTCGGGAGTGGTAAACATTTATTCGATACTATATAAATGACACAAGTTTGTAACATAAAAACAGGCATAACGGTATTTTATTTTGTTCAAGAAGACTGTGTTGCAAAAGAAATTTTTGCGGTTGTTAGAGATTGGTTCAGTGAAGTGGTTTATGAAAAAACAAAAAAAAATTCTGATAATTTTATTTATTTAGCTATTTAGTAATAAAAATATTAAAATATTATTTACGGGTATGTTCTGCATTCCACGTGAAATTAAAACGAGTGAAATTGCCATAGCATTGTTGTTATAATTACATATTTCCAACAACAATTTTATGGCAATTCCACTCGTTTTAATTTCACGTGGAATGCAGGACATACCAGATAATTACTGAGCATTGTTTAAGGACAAAAAAATACCCCTTATTGTGAATGGCGTCGTTGACGTCACATCGAGACGACACTAAAATATGCCACTTGTCTACTCTTCGTCTATAACAATTGACAAATATTAACATGCTCCATTCATTTACAAAACCTTGGAGATTAGTGAGAGATTGTCAATAAGATCCAATTATTTCCAATAAATAGTATACAAGTGATAATATTTACTGTCGTCTTGATGTGAAGTCGACGACACCATTCACAATAAGGGGGAATATTACGCTTAACATTAATATTTACATTATGATGCGATACTAAGTACGGTAAGATATGACAGCTTAGTAACAATAAGAATTAATACAAAATATACATACATATGTAAATATGTATATAATAAATAAAATAAACAAAAATTAAATGAAAGAAAATGTAGTAATGATGTGATTTAATATTGCATATTTATAAACGAATAATAATGTAAGTGAAAATATTATAACATAATCAAGTTATATATACATATGTATGTATGTACATATTTCTCATATTTCATAGACACGTAAAAATGTTTGTTTAAATTCTAAATTCCGTTAAAATAATTTATTGCAATGACAAGTGTAAAAAAATCCCCCACTGGTCACGTTGCACAGTGGGGGATTTTGAAAAAAAAGTGGAAATAATTCTGCAGTTTCTAAACGATTCTGATTGTATTGAAATTTCATACAGCATTTAAGGAGGTTTTCCCGAGCTTAAGTCTGGAATTTGGATTATATATCCTTAAAGGGGGCGGAGCCAGAAAGCCCCAAAGTGGGCAACCTCGGATTAATGAAAAATTCAAACCGATCCTTTTGATCTGATTAAAAAAGATTTTTTGCAGTTGGATTTCTCTATCTAAGAGCTAAAAAAATACTACTTCATTTATGAGGTTTCGCTTACAGTTAAGGAAATATTCGAGAAAAATTTTAAATTTTGGGTTTTTTACCAACCTTTGTCCACTGTTCTGCTAATGGAGAAATAAAATTTTGTTCGATTTTAAAATAGAAACTTTGTATGAGTTAAGAACAAAATTTTTAACATTTAGAAAAAAATTTGATATCAAAATCGCTATTAAGACAAAAGTTATACGCAAATTAAATAAAATATTTGAAAAAAGTCGATTTTTTGTCGTTTTTAGCAGAAAAAAGTGGGTTAATTATTTCGCCATTATTTTAAAATTTTGCAACGTTACCAACCCTATATTTTTATTTATTCAAAAGGTAATACTATGAGAAACATTACAACGAATTTTGTTGTTCAAAATTTTCGTTATTAAAGGTGTCAGATCATTTCGAAATTGGCCTATTGACCCGGCGAAAGATAAGAAAAATACAGCAGAAATACCAAAAAATACCATTTTTTGAATTTTATGAAATCTTTTTGGGAATTACCGGGAACTCAAAAGAAAATTCTATGTGATTTTACGTTTTGTGTATTTATTGCACAATTTTCAACCTAAGTGAGAATTTTCAGCCGAAAATATTGATAAATGCGAGTTTTATAGTAATCATTTGTGTAAGACCTATGTCTTCTCTGAAAACTATTTATATATTTTAAGCAGATACAAGTAGTTAGAAAAAAATTAGTACACGTTTTTTTTATAGGAAAATTAACACTTATTTTTTTATTTTTTTTATTGTTGCTTATATTTAGCTGTATTAATTGAATATATTGGTGTATTCATGTATGTAGTTACGCAGCTACGTCTAATTTAAAAAAATTATTGAGATAATACTCGTGATTATGCTTGTTCACTAGGGTGTCAAAAAAAATTTTTTTTGGGCTTAAGCATAGTTTGCCGTCAAATTTTTGTATTTTCTTCATAACTTTAACCATAAACATAATTTTTCCTGAGTTATGCTCGTTTTTAGGGTTTAATTTTGATTTTTTTTTTTTGGTTCGGTATAAAATTAAAGTGTTTAAAAAGCTGAAAACGGGTATAACTCAGGAACGGTAAGAGGAAAATCTAAAATGTGTAGTTTTAAACTATTTAAAACTAATTAACCTCTTAACCTACATCATTAGTTTTTTAATTTTTATAAAAATTTTAAAAGTTATAAAGCGTTATTTACAAAATTTATGGAAAAATTAAAAATCCCCCACTGTGCGTTGTGGGATTAAAGATCTGGTTGAAGAACACTTCCACAACATAACGAGTTGAGTGCTCGTTACTTTGATCTCAATTTTTGCCGATCACGAGTTAAGAAAAAAGAAAGATAAAGGCAGAAAGACAAGAATTAATTAAAAAAAAAACGTTACTGTAAAATACTATATTTAAAGTAAAAAGGGCGAAAAACAAGGCAGACAACAGCCCTGCGATAACCCCATTCGATAGTGGGCTTCATGCCAAAAGAGCAGCCTGCTAGCCGGAGTGTCCCGAGTAAGTCTTACAGTGGTGCTAAGAAAAGAAAAATAGTCCCGTAAAACATCAAGCAGACATACAGCTTCCAGGCTGTGTGCCACCAGCAGTAGCAACGGGTGTTCTACCAGACAGAAAAATTTATTAACACATTGGATTGTTCGAGCCTGGATAATAAAAGTAGAAACAAAGTTTTGCTGACGTCAACTTCTATTGCATGGGCAAAATCGTGTAAGAAGAGAATGAATGATCAGATTTGGAATTTAACAGAGTAAGACAGTGAAGAGAGGAAAAAACGCACTGAGTTAGCTATAACATAAATACCCAAAATGTTAACCCCTCAAGCGGGATCTATATTTTAAATTTGATAGCAATGCTTAAATTACATATGGATGATAAAAAAAAATATGTTTCGAAATGATTGAAGAAAGATAAATATTACTACGTTTATACGCACGGCTTATTCGCAAATAAAACTGTAAACTGTTGACATATTATTCTGTTTATTGCGACTTACTAATTCAGAAAACTATTCACGATTAACTCACTATTTGCAAATAAAATGCTTGAAGTTGCCACACTTACAAATGTTTGCTAATAAAAAACAATAAATTGATAGAATATTGCACAAAAAACATTGATAAAAGAAAATAATGATAATAAAAACAAATAATTATTTGTTATTTTATACATTTACACATGTTTTTTGCAAATATAAGTAACATTTCTATAGAAGTGCTATCAAGTTTGTATGCATTTAAAATGCCGTATAAACAGTGAGTTATTTTATTTGCAAATATTTTTATTTGCAAATAGTGCGCGCATAAACGTAGTATATAATGTAAAGAAATTTAGGCAAATTATGGGAAAAAATATCAATTATTGAAAGAAAATTAAATTCAATGTCAGACAACTTAATATTGTGCAAACTACGAAAGAAATATAAATCAATGAAAGAAATCAATTGAGAAAGAAGTTAAGTTTAATATTAGATGATTTACGACCATATGTATAAGCAAAAACTGGTATCAAGTTAGCATAAGTGGCAAAATTTAACATGATATTAAAGAGATTTGCCATGAAACTTCCATTAGGACTTAGTAGTAGGTTAAAACTGCGTATTGCGACCATTTTTAATGTCAAATTGTATGGAGCAGAGCTCATACCTTTTTGGTCCGCGTACCACAAAACTCACAACTCGCGTACCACCAAAAAAGTTTATGTGTATAAGCAAGTAAAAAAACAATTTTAAAATAGGACCATATACGTACATAGGCATGTACATATATAACATGCGAACATCTGTGCATATGGGTCGTTCTACAACAGAAATGCTCGGTATAATAAAAATGGAAATTCATGAAAAATACGTAAGTATACTTTTAGGATCAAACATAAATAAATACAACATATTGTTTTTTTTTAAATTGCATTACTTGGTCAGTTAATGAAAAAAAATGCTAAAATTTTTGAAGATTTGGCGTACCACCTGGGAAAGTTTCGCTTACCCCAAGTGGTACGCGTACCACAGGTTGAATAGCCCTGGTATAGAGGAACTCGTTAACACCCAATACAATTTCGTCACTTATGCTAACTTCATGCCAATTTTTGCTTATACATAAGGCCTTTAATGTTTTACAAATGATCAAGAGATGTGAATTAATGAAAAAAAAATTAAATTTAACACTAAATAAGGCAAGCTTGCTATAGGTATTAGCAAATGAGACATTTTTAGATTTAGTTGAACTGTAGTGAACCTTAATCAGAAATAATTTCTTATTCGGGCTTAAATTCAGTAATTTCATTTCTTATTGAATGAAATATTTTTTTTATTAATTAATGTGAGTTTCTAAAGAAGAGAAGAAAAATTGAACTTGACTTTTAAGCTGGGGGAAATACCGATATTTTTCTGTGCAATAAAATATAATAGAAACAAAATCATTGTTAAATAAAAATCGTTATAGATAACTAAAACTGAACGATGTGTGTGTATGTAGAGGGGTCGAACAGAACAGACGGACACTGGATAGTTGAGCGGAGGGGGACTTAGAAACCGGACGGATGACCGAGTGGGGGCTGTAAACATAGTTTAATTAAAAATATAAAACTATTTTTTTTTATAAAAATAGGATAACTCAATAAATATGTAATATGCGTGAATATAAAATATAAATTTATATTTAATTTAACATAACATGCATAATATATAGTATAATGATATATAAAGTATAATAATATACATATATATATATACATATATATATATATATACATATATATACATATATATATATATATATATATATATATATATATATATATATATATATATATATATATATATATATATATATATATATATATATATACATATATACACAAAAGCAATATGAATACAGATTATGTAGATTGAAAGAAATTTCAAAGTTTGAGACGGAAAACATTGTTAGACAAAAATGCAAACTTACTGGAATCACAAAAGAAGAAATATACCCTTTAGGCACAATAAAACTTGAACTCTCCCTATCAAATGAAAAATGTACACATTCTTTCCAACTAGTAAAATCAGATTTTCCTATAGAAACAGATGGCGTAATTGGTAGAGATTTTCTGCAAAAATATCTTTGTAAAATTGATTACGAGACATTTACAATTTCTTTATTTAAAAACGAGTCTACCACAATTCTGCCCATGCAATCAAAACCAATTTCTTCATTACAAATAACAATACCACCCAGAACAGAAATTATTCAAGCCATAAAATTAGAACTAAAAGAAGATTGCGTCATATTTAATAAACAATTACAAGAGGGAATATTTTTAAGTAATTCAATAGCACCCAAAAGCGGCATGACACACATAAAAATTTTAAACACAACAAACGACTTCGTAACAATAAAAGGCATTCAACTCCAGACTGACCCACTTAAAAATTATGAAATATTAAGTTACAATAATATGAACAATAACGAACGTTTTGAAAGAATAGTGAATGAACTGAAATTAGACCATAATGACAAATTTGTAAAAGCACAACTAATAGGAATATTTAAGCAATATCGAAATGTTTTTCATTTAGAAGACGAAAAATTAACCGTCAACAATTTTTATAAACAAACAATCACGACCTCAGACAACACACCAGTTTATATAAAAAACTATAGACTACCACATTCACATACTGAAATAATAAATGAACAAGTACAGAAAATGCTTGGTGACAAAATAATAGAACCATCAATTAGCCCATATAATGCTCCACTCCTTTTAGTACCAAAGAAAAATATAGAAGATAAAAAGAACTGGAAACTTGTTGTGGATTTTAGAAAACTTAATGATAAAATTATCAATGACAAATTTCCTTTAACTAGATTAGAAGACATTTTGGACAAATTAGGT
The DNA here is from genome assembly GCA_949987645.1 of Tachina grossa. Classification (NCBI taxonomy): domain Eukaryota; kingdom Metazoa; phylum Arthropoda; class Insecta; order Diptera; family Tachinidae; genus Tachina; species Tachina grossa. The sequence continues at coordinate 2,430,028 of OX465279.1, read as the reverse complement.
AGAGCAAAATGGTTTTCTACACTCGATAAAACCAGTTCCTTTCACCAAATTGAGTTAAATAAAGAATCCAGACCACTAACTGCTTTTTCTACACCACAAGGCCACTTTCAATTTGAAAGACTTCCATTCGGATTAAAAATTTCTTCAAATAGTTTTCAAAGAATGCTTACAATAGAACTATCTGGATTAGAATCCGAAGCATTTCTTTACGTTGATGACATAATTGTGTACGGATGTAGTTTAAATCATCACAATCACAATTTAATAAAAGTACTAGACCGATTACAAAAATACAATCTAAAACTAAACCCAAGGAAATGTTGTTTCTTAAGACCAGAAGTATTTAGTTTACTTGGGACATTTAATAACAAAAGACGGAGTAAAAACAGACCCATCCAAATACGAAGTAATCAAAAACTATCCAGTACCGAAAAACGCGGACGAAGTAAGACGATTCGTTGCATTCTGCAACTACTACAGAAAATTCATACCAAACTTTGCCGACATTGCAAAACATTTGAACGCACTATTAAAAAAATCAACTAAATTCATTTGGTCCGTCCAATGTCAACATGCTTTTGAAGAATTAAAAGAAAAATTAATGAACCCACCAGTATTACAATATCCGGATTTTGATAAACCATTTATTTTAACAACTGACGCATCAAACTATGCGTTAGGAGCAGTCTTATCTCAAGGCGAAATAGGACAAGATTTACCAATCTCATACGCTAGTAAATCATTGCAAAAACATGATATTAACAAACCAGTAATTGAAAAAGAACTTCTAGCAATTCATTGGAGCACAAATTTCTTTAAACCTTACTTATATGGCAGAAAATTTATTGTAGTTACAGACCACAGACCATTAATTTCACTATTTTCACACAAGAATCCTTTATCAAAAATGACAAGAATAAGACTTGATTTAAGTGATTATGATTTCACAATTGTTTATAAAAAAAGAAAGATGAATACAAATGCTGATGCACTTTCTAGGATAGAACTAGATTCAGACATATTAAAACAAATGATACCACAAGAAAATGACAAAAAAGAAAAAAAAAAGTATTAATAATGACAAGGGCTATGCAAAATAAGTTAAACAATGCAAATAAGAATAAAATTAATGAGGCAAATAAAATAATAGATAATGAGAAAAATGAAGAGGAAAATGATATAGATAATAATACACGTGTAGAAGAAAATAATATGGAAAAATGTAATTCTCAGAAGTCTGATCAACTTCAAATATGGGAATGAATATCCATTAATGACGTCAAAAATATAAAAAAATTGCAATTTAATAAAAGCGAAGATATAGAAGAAAAAGATATAATTATTGAGGATAATATTGTGCACATCGGACATAATGATAATTCATCGAAACCAGTTTCGACCATGAAGAAGTTATGTACCAAAAATAAGATTAATAATAATAAAGTAAGTAACGATAATTCTCCGAAACCAGATTCGATTATGAAGAAGTTAAATACAGAAAATATGAATAAAAATAATATGCATGCAAGATTCAGTAATAACTCAGCGAAACTAGATTCGATTCTGAGTAAACTGATATCTAAAATGAATAAAGAAAATATAAAAGAATTAGCGCTTTCAAGTGAACATAAAATATTTAAAATATATACCAAAGAAGAATTGAAAAAAGCATATGCAAAAATTAGAATAAATAACAAAAGTCCTCAATTGAAAATATTAATATACAACGCCCCAAAAAGAATAACAGATGACATTTTAAAATATAAACTAATTGACCAATTCCACAATACCACCCACGCTGGACACTTAGGAATAAGAAAAACAATCATTAAATTAAAACAACGATACATCTGGAAGAACATGAACAAGGTGGTTAAACAATTTGTATCTTATTGTGACAGTTGTAACAAAAATAAACAAACAAAACACATAAAAGAACCACTCACACTAACAAAAACACCAAACAATAGTTTTGAAGTGATTTCAATTGACACCGTTGGTCCTCTTCGTATATCAAACTACTACCGCTACATCTTAACAATGCAGTGCGAACTGACAAAATTTGTCGTTGCACAACCAATGCAGACAAAAGATGCACTTGTCATAGCAAAAACATTAGTCGAACATTTTATTTTAAAATATGGTCACTTTAAAGTACTTAAGTCCGACAGAGGAAAAGAATTTACAAACGAACTTATGAAAAACATATGCTCATTATTACAAATGAAACATTAGGTTCAATAGAAAGAAACCATAGGGTTCTTAATGAATTCTTGCTAACAACCGCAAATGATTATGAATGGGATAAGTGGATTCCATATTTCACTTTTGCCTACAATACGGCACCACATGTAGATACAGGCTACTCGCCTTTTGAATTAGTTTATGGGAAATTACCAAGCCTACCACCTGACACTATAAATAATAAAATAAAAATATATAATTATGACGACTACGTACAAGAGTTACGAGTCACATTACAATTTGCATTAAATAAGGCAAAAGAATTATTAATAAAATCTAAAGAAAAAAGAATAAATAATGATAAAAGTAAAAATAGACTTAATCTTAATGTAGGAGATTTAGTATTAGTTAAAATAGAAGATAGGAAAAAACATCAAAGTCCATATAAAGGACCATTCAAAATAATAAGTAGGAATGGTGTAAACACCACAATAGATTACAAGGGAACAAATAAAACATACCATAATAATAATTTAAAACCATTTAAATCATTATAGAATACAAATCCTAATATAATCGCTAATATATACGTAAAAATAAAATACCTATACCTATATAAAAATTCAAATTAATTATTTTATAAATGTTCAAATTAATTATGTATATAAGTAAATGATAAGAAAATATTGTAACAATATTATGAAGTTGATTAGAAAAATTCCTCCCTAATTTTTCTCTTAAGGGTGAGGGTGTAGTGTATCACACAAGTTGATAATGCTTGCACAATGAATGCAACAAAGAACTAATAAAGTATCAATAACATTATTTTCATTATATGCATGCATGGTGCAATGCTGAACTGCTTATGAATAATTGTTTGAGTGACACATTTTTGTTTGAGTGCAATTTTAAATATAAAACACGATCAAGCGAGAATGTGAATACGACCCTTCATGGTATTGAAAGAGAAAACAATAATATTTGTATGTTTAGAATAAGTTAGAAAGGTTAAGATTTATTTTCAAAATTAGTATATAAGCCAAAGAATAAGTAGAATAAGATCAGACTTTAATTTGATTAACATAAATCGGCTCTTTAGCCTCGTTTTCTTTTAAAGTTTCAAAACTTCTTTTGGCAGTTCTTTTGAACGCCTAAGTTTTAGCTGGGACCACCCAGCTGTTTTAAAATAAAAAAGGGGCTATAGGCACTCTCTTTTCAAAGACGTTTTATATTGCATAATTTGCCGATCCTTGCGTATTACACTTGGATGATACATTATTGTGTATAGCTAGAAAATTCCATGAATATAACACACACAAAAAGTTCCAAAATTAGGTCTGATTTTAAAAAAATTTCAAATAAGATAGGGTCCATGGGCGCTAGGAGGTTTAGGTTACTCAGAAAATATTAATTATCATTTTAGAAAAGATCTATTAAAGCAATAGTGCTCAAAAACCTCTTAAATGCGTTTATTTTTTTTTAGCGCAACAACTTTATTAGTTCCCATGTTGTAGTGAAACTCTTTATTTCGAAACATATTTAACTCGGCATATTTATCATCACACTTATATATGCAGGTTAAACTTTTACATTTAATTATGCTTTTAAATTTATAAACAACTGAATGCTTATATAAGTATTGAATTATACATACATTTTAAGGCAGCAATCATGTATTGTTTGCCAAATAGTCTTGAATAAATAAATAAATGTATAAAACACTCACCGTCAACTTTTGTGTTCATATTATTTAAGCTCTTTGTACACCAATTAATAAATTCTGCTTCATAGTCCTCACCCTTACAAACAATATTATTGGTTTTAATTGTAATTTTCTTATTTTCATTACTTCCACCACTTGCCGCACCAGCATTATTATTATCTGTTTTTTGTGGTTTAGTTTGTTTTACTGTTAGTGCAGCATTGTTAAAGGGTTTCTTTTGATTGCTGGGGACACATGAAGTACTAGGTGACGGCAGGGATGTGCTATTTTGCATTATTGCAACGCTTTGACTTTTTTTGATATTTTTATTTGACGATAGTTGCGCTGTAGTAATTTGTATTTGCTGCTGTGAAGTGGCTGCATTTTGTGGCAAATTCGATGGTTGGGAAACAATTGAAGCTGCTGTTAAATTTGTATTATCATTATTACTAATTGCAGTATTGCTATTAGATGAAGCAGCACTCAAGGATTTGCTGCCGAATTTAAGGGGCTCTTCCCAAAAACCGGAAGTATTACCTGAGGTGCCCCATATTTTATTTCCACTCCAAATACTTGCAAGATTGGATGAACTGTTAAGACCTCCTGTGGCGGCGTTGCCAGTAGAACTAAAAGCAACTAAGTTATTATGAGCCTCTTGTTCTTTGCGCCTTTGGAATTCCATTTGCTCATTAGCCAACCTCTTTGCTTCTTCGGCTTGAATTTCAGCAAAACTTTTGACCGGTAGAGGTGCGGCATTCCACTTTACGATAATATCTTGAGCTTCAGCAGCAGCAAGAGCTCGCAGCTGCTTCTCTTGAATTTCTAATTGGCGTTGTTGATCCGCACGACGTTCCCGTCTCTCGGCTTTCTGTATTTCAGCCAAACCTGGCCCTTGCGACTTTGTTGTTGTTTGAGTAGACCACGGAGCAACTGAAGATTGAATACGCTGTTGTTCCTTAGATTTTTGATTGCCTGCTGCAACCACCGAATTGGAGGGTACTAAAATTTATAAAGAAAAAAAATCTCAATAAAACAACAATTACTTAAATAAATTCATCGCGCCATTTGCAAACATAACTTATTATCTTATTTTCGTTTTAATTAATTCAACATCTTTAGTCACTAAAAACAACAGAATACAAAAGTAGAATAAAAAAAAGTAAATCAGCCAAATAGGAGCATTCTGCCTAAGCTACCTTTCAACATATATCTTCATATAGGAAGTATGAGTGTGAAATTATTCTCCTACAACTAAGCTCAATTAAGGCCCGGATTATCGTTAACAACAGTTGTTATTTTAATGTTGTAATTTCAAATTTGTTCGTGTTTTAATTTTAGTTGTATATATTGAATTTCTTTTGATTATAGATTGCAAGATTTAATTTTTATGTAGCGTTGACGACAAGACCAAAGGTCTTGGTTTCGCGTCCGGTTTCGGCAGTCATTATGTTGTAGGAAAGTTTAAGTGATGAAGGCATAGACAGTGGTCACTGAACTACACCGGCTTAAGCGTATACTAATGTACATAAGTAATGTAACATCAGAGCGCCCTCTTTCGTCGGTATTGTGTAGCAGAATCATCGGCGAAGTAAAACAACCAATAAAAAGATTACTTAACGCAGCTTCGAAAACGTTAGTATGTCTCATAGGTGCTGCAAAACTGCATTATTAAAAAAAACGTGTAAAAAAACAGAGTTGTAAAAATATGAACTTTCCTTTATCTCTTCCTTCACCATATGTCTTTTCTACCACTAACCCTTTCCTAAAGAAGGTAACACGATTATGTATTTAATGACATATTAGTGAAAAGAAAGTATTTATTGGTAAACTAAAAATTTAAGAAATTTATTATTCGACATATTGTCAGAAGTTTATTTTAATTTGAAATTTATTTGCTGGTGGTTCAGCGTTGTCTATATGCATTTCATTGTTGCTGTAACAAATCATCAGCAGACTTCAACCACACATTTTGAATAGTCACAAACCTCTTATCTTATGCACAGACTTTCAAGAACTATTTGAGAATTCACAAATAATAATATTTTTGAAAATCACAAAAGAAAAATAAGCGTAGTAGTAGTTCTTGAAAGTCTGTGCATAAGATAAGAGGTTTGTGACTATTCAAAATGTGTGGTTGAAGTCTACTGATGACTTGTTACAGCAACAATCAAATGCATATAGACAAAGCTGAACCAAGAGAATATGAAGGAAACTGCAAATAATATTTTGTACATGTTTCATCTAAAAATATTCACACAAATAGTATATGTGTGACTATATTTGGTAAACAAACGCACACAACCATATATTTTGAAGCTGAATATTGATGTGTCTAGCACTCGCTTAAAGCAGAAAGAATTGATACAGTTATTTTTTAATGATCTTCAAAAACTTGCAATCTTCAATATAATCTCAATACTTTATATTGTTCCAGAGCACTTTCAATGCAACAAGCTGTTTGCATTACGTTTATAATAGGATCCAAGATTTCTTAGCAAATCTAATTGTTTTTAGTATAATTTGGGCCTTTTTAAAAAAATTTTTGGACTTTTATTAAGACTTACACAATATTGGTTTGTACATATCTCAATAATAAACTGTTTATGCCACAATTAGACACAATATCTCGAAATCATCAATAATAAAAATTCAACATACACTGACATTTCACTGAACTAACTATAATCAATATTATCACAATCCTTATAATCAATCATCTACAATTGAGGCTAATGGCGCAAGTTAAGATGTCGTATCTTATATACAACAACAAAATTATATTATATTTACAAATGTAATTACAAGACATAGACAGACGTACAAAGTCCAGCATTGAATCATAACTGATAACAATATATACTTTAAGGAAAATATCTAATTTTGTAGACAGTGAGTAAACAATTAGGAATAATAATACCCAAACACATGTGCTAACTGAGAACAATATATACTTTAAGAAAAATATCTCATTTTGTAAACAGTAAGTAAGCAATTAGGAATAATAATACCCAAACACATGTGCTAACTGATAACAATATCTACTTTAAGAAAAATACCTAATTATAAATAAACACATTTTTGTAACAAAGAATCATTACTAACCGAAGGGTTACTAATACATAAATAAACACTCTTAAAGATAAGAATATGATAAGTGCAAGTAGTATAAATAGTCCTTAAGAAACATTTAGTAGTTCAGTAGTTTTTAAGAAAATATACCGAATAAAGACGAACGCTTGTCGTTCAAAAAAGATATTTTTATTTTCTTTTTTTTTCTCAAGAAAGGTGTAAGAACCTTAACTCGCAGAAGTGGTGTAACCCACATATAGCTATTTAAGCAATTGACCTTCTTAATTATTTAATTGCTGTATTACTTTACAATAATATGATCTGTGCATAAACGATTTTTCAGCTCCATTTTCTTTAGAATAACAAAAGATGGCTTACTCTACTTTTTTTTGATAGTTTGTATTGTAACTAATGTATTTATCATAAGAACAAAAACCAAAAAACCAATGTGGGTTACACCACTTCTGCGCTGATAGCCACAATTATTCCCTCACCATTCAACACTTATCTTCAATCAACATTTATCATCAATCAACATCATATGTATTTATTTATCTAATTTTTAACACACATACATGTACATACAGTACGAAAAATTACGTGATAAGTAAGATATATCCGGGAATACGGAATTGAAATGTCCTTCGGAACCCCAGACGTATGTATAGGAGTTCAAATAGAGATATCCATATTATAACTGACATCCAGTCTGCAGTTAAGTCCCTCATAATGTCGCAAAACCCTGGATAAACTCGCGAAGCACTCACGTTTCATATTAACTGAGTGGGTGGACACGGGAATACTTCAGCAACATAGTTGCGGATGACCTAGCAAAGAGAAGAACCCTACTAAGAGAAGTCTATATCGATTATCTCTGTGGTGTCCCACTCTCGTCCTGCTTCAGGCGCTTCGATGTTGCCTTTCTTGAATTAGCTCAACACAGATGGCGCAATGCTAAACGCATGGGTCTTCCTCATTCAGTTGCAATGATGAGGAAGAGGAGGAAAGTATATTGCATCTCATCTGCTTTTATCTCGCTCTAGAGGATCTCCGTCTGCACCTCCTTGGCAGACTATTCCTCAGCAGCCTATCCAAGTTATCGGAAATAGGACTCGAAAATTTTAGCCTTTATATTAGAAACAGTGGCTGGTATATTCGGTGATTCCCCCAATCCAATTCTCGACCCAATCCTACCTCCTCTATAACAGTTATTAGATCCTTCCCATCCTCTATAACCACTACTAGATCCTTCTCACCCTTTCCCCCATCCCTCTATCTCTTAACTTAACTTCAACTCACAGGTAGTACAAAGGGATCATTGTGATGCTAATCTAACCTTGGTTAAGCGGTGTTGTTGTAACTCATCTCTACTTGGAGACTCCGTTGGGTTCATTGTAATTTCCTTTCCGTTAATAAACATATAAGCCCCATTGCACCCAGAAAAACCCCTTTATTAGCCATTAAGCCATTGAATTTCCATACTGAAGCACTTGATTTCATCTAGTCTGCCCTTTACCCTAATGATAACGGCTGCTCAGCCAGAAATGTTACTTAAATAAAAAATTCAATCAATTTGCTAATATCTCATTTTTATTTACGTTCAAATAGTGCTATCTGTTTATTTGAATATTCGAATAGATGACACTTAACTGCTCTCAAACATATAATCGCGAAATGAACATATTTAAGATTTAGGCGTCGTTTTGAAATGACATTGTTAAATAAAATTTTGTTATTATTAGTAAGATAATATTAGAAAGTTAAATTATTATTCCAAAACAATTTGCTTTTTGAAATAGAATAAGCAAATATCAATTTTGGCTAATTTGTCCCTTTTTGCCACAGAAATAACACCTGCAGATTTTAATACACATGTTTTAGTTAATTTTTGCAATTAGTGGCCAACGTACACAATTTCATTCTTTTAGGACTTCAGAAAGTACCGAAGAATTTTAAATGCATTGTTAATTTTTAAATTCATGATTTTACTTCTCCGAAATCGGAGAGCATAAAAATCAAATAAATATATATATCGCTCATTTGCTTCAATAGTGGCATAACTCAAAAAATTAGTTTTTTGAGTTAATAATGCAGAAAGATGCGGCATTTTGTATTTTATCTTGTGTAAAAATTTCATATAAATAGCTTGTACCATCACCTCCTGAGAGAAGAATTTTTTTTTCATTTCTCCATTGAGTTGTATGCAAAATAAAAACTTAAAACGCATTTTCTGCAAAACTGGTTTTTTTGAGTTGTGCCACTATTGAAGTAAATGAGCGATATATATATATATATATATATATATATATATATATATATACAATATATATATATACAATATATATATATACAATAATATGTATGGGTACTTACTATTATTTGTAATATTATTATTAGTAGAATTGCTATTATTAGAGCTGCTCATCAAAGCTTTGCGTCTTTGAGCTTGTATTTGCTGCTGTCGTTTTTCCTCTTCCTGCAGTTGACGACGTTTTTCTTCTTCAGCTTGCATAAGACGGCGCTTCTCTTCTTCCACTTGTTGACGTTTGCGTTCTTCTTTTTGACGACGCTTCTCTTCGTTTTGCTCACGGCGACGCTCTTCTTCAATTTTCTTTGAAATCTGCTCTACAAGATTTTCATTTTTGCCTTTGTTAATTGGTTTCGAAACGTTATTATTAATTGAATTACGCTTGCTATTTACATTATATTTTTCATTGACAAACAGTTGTTGCTGAGGCTGGGACTGGCTGTGTTGTTCTTGTTTATAATGGTTATCATTTGTAGAAGGAACTTTTCCCACAGCAGCAAGACATTTTTGAAGTTCGTTGGCTCCTTTTTGTTGTTGTTGCTGCGTTTCTCGTTTTTCTTGTTTGTTTGTTGATTTGGTTATATCTTGAAGTTGGGCGGTATGGTCTGGAAGATTATTTTCAGCATCTTTCAGTTGACGTTGAGCTTCATATGGCTGCTGCTGCATTTGCTGCTGTAGTTGTTGCTCGAGGTGTTGTTGTTGTTGCTGCAGCTGCTGCTGTTGAACATGTTGCTCTAATGTGGCAACATCCCACATCGAAGCTGGTGTAGCCTTTGGTGAACTCTGTTGTTCCGTAGATAAACTGATGGAATTCATTCCTACCAGTTGTCCATTTAGCCACTGATTATTTACGGAGTTCACTTGTGGAACATTTGTCAATAATGAATGCTGCTGGCTTGGAAGTTGGTTGGCTGGATTGACCGATATCGAATTCATCCACATTTGCATCATTGGACTTTGCGATGCATTGTTTGAGGGATTTGGGGTTGGATTTGTTCCTGAACCATATAACTGTTGATCGTTCAAGAACTCTTGGCCATTGGAACTCGGAGTGACAACAGCATTTCTATTACCTGAATCAGAACCATTATTCAAAAACATTCGCAAATTAAATTCATTCAATAAATCGTTACTGTTCAAATCAGAATTTGCATTTTTAGTTTTCATTATAAAATCTTCAGCACTCATGTACGACGTAGAAGACGAAGACGTATGAATATTGGGTCTTTGTTGTTGCTGTGATGTCGTTGTCTGTGCCTGTGGTTGTTGTTGCTGCTGACCCTGATGATTGTGAAACAATTGTTCTTTCTTGGTGCACTCTGCAATTGTATCGTATAGTTGTGTTCCAGCTGTGGGATTGAGCGCTGCCAATGAATTGCTAAGTCCAGTTAAATTTGTTAAATATTCAGGTAAGCCCAGAGTTTGCAATTTTTGTCTGACGACAGCATCTTTTTCGACGGGAGATAAACGCCGGAAGCATTCATTTTTTGATAATTCGTTGGCGATTTCAATTTCTTGATTACGTATGAAACGGTCTTGTAGTGTTTGGAAATGCATGTTCAAAACTTGAGAAATATCAACAGAATTAATCAAGGTCTTTAAGGCATTGCTTAGTGAATCAGCTGCAGCAGTAACATTACCTTTAAGCTTTTCATGTTGTTGATGCTGCTGGTGTTCATTTAAAGTTTTTATGAGAAAATCGGCTGCTTGTACATTGGGCTGAACCGATATTACAGGGGGTAAAGGTGGTGTCATTGTAGCTGGATTCATATCGATAGGAATTAAATGACTATGACTGAAAGGCATTTGACCATTGCAAATTTTAATCAATTCTCCCAAAGGTCTGAAGCGTGCATCACAGACACGTCGTACAAAAAGGTTTTCATTGAAATAGCCTGCTCGATACCACTCTGTCATTTCTAAGGCAGAAAAAGGGCCTTGAACTTTAGCCTGTGGATCTCGATACAACCATAAATCTGTAGGGGCAGAGGAATTCACAGGGTGTGGAGGAGGAGGAGTTGGTTGCAAACCAATGGCAACTGCAGCTACAGCTGCCATTTGTTGTTGTTGTAGTTGATGCAAAGCAGCGACGTTATGGGTATGATCTACCATCATGCTGCTCATGTTATATAAACTAACATTCGATGGAGCAGATGGTGCTGCAGCTCCTCCTACTCCCCCTCCTACTAGTGATGGCGAAACTGTTGACGGCTGATTTGAGTTCTGCGATTGTTGCATCGTAGCAAACAAGTTATGAGCATTTGTTTTATTTCCCGCAGACTTCAACGACGACTTTATATGATCATCTTTAGCATCTTCGTCGTCCATTATCAATTTCTCAATCATATCATCCGTAACTTTCATCATACGTTCAGCATAATCCCCTATGATGCTGTTTGGTATATTATCACTACTGCTTGTTCTCGTTGGATAGTTTTGTATACTATTGGTATAATTTGTTAAAGATTCTTTAGTATAGTCGTTGTCCGAATGAGTTTCAGAATTTTTTGGAGCGACATTATCTAGGGCGACAAGATTTGTTGCAGTAGCGACCTTACATGTGCTATTGTTATTGTGTTTTGGATTTTTACTCTCTTCCGAAAGTTCTGCGCTTTCATGGCTTGCTGTAATAGTTGAAGGTGTTGTAGAAGGAGATGATGAATCCTGATAGTTATCATTTTTTTTTAGCGAAGGGTTCCTTTGAGACATAATAGAATTGGTTGAGTCGTCATCTGAAGTTTTCGAAGATCTTTCTTGAACATCTGTTTTTGGTAAAACTTTTTCTTTGCTCGCTGTTTGCTTAAGTGCAAAATTTTCTTGTTGTTTCTCAGTAGCATTACCTGCATTTTCATCATCACCGACAGCACCATGAAAGGCACCACTCGCATCAAATGTGCCGCCGATATCAGAAGGATTTTCCATTGCCCACTCTGGTAGCGCCATTTCATCGTTCGTACTTCCATCAGATTGCATGTTTGATACTGGACCAACCGATGCACTACTGGGCCAAATATTTCCACTTCCTGAATTTATATTTCCAGAAGACCCAACAGATAGAGAGTGTATATCCCCAAGTTCCTCTGTTGGTTTTCCAGAAACACCTGATTGCCCTATCCGTTCGCTATGAGTTGTAGATATGGTTGAATTTGAACGCAGCATCATTACACAGCTTCCTGCAACAGCAGATCCATTATTTTCGCTGTTCGGCATGTCGTCATCTCTCCAGCTGTTTGATCGACCCCAACGTGTATGTGAATTTTGAAAGCCAGATGAGTTTATTCTCCAACCGCTATCAGCAGGAAATGTTGTAGGAGTAGCTGGCTCTGCACCTGCTACATCTTCATTTCGACTGCGTCTCCAATTTTCCATATTTCTTGGATGGTTGCTAAATTCTCTACGTGGACTTGATATAGGAGTACTTCCGTTCCAAGTTTCTGTGCTCAAGCTACCTCCTCCTCCAACTGCTGAGTTTCCAGTTACTGTAAGATCACTCGCAACTCCACCATTTCGTTCAGCCCACGACCGATCCGGCTGCAAAATACAATAATTAGATAGAAGCATTTATTTTATTAAACAGAAATTTACTATAACAAATATATATACAGTTAAGGAATATACTATACATACACCCATAAATTTTGGTTAGTGTAAACTTGGGAAGAAATTCAAAAAATTAATTATCCCCCTGTTCTTAAAATCATGGTGATTTAAATCACGGTGGTTTCAAAAACAAACTATTAATAGCTGACTTGTTAGTGGATTTTTATTGTATTTTAAGTTTTTGTCATGTATAATAGAATATTTTATTCCAACTTTCATCGCTATAAATCGTGAAATTTACAAAAGCTATGATTTAGCTTTTATTAATTTTTTTAAATCACCGTGATTTGACATATCGTGATTTGCAGAACAGGCCCGTATGCCAATATTTACGGTGCTAATAAATATGTTTATACAAAAAATAAAAAATAATTATAATAACAACAGTCGCAAAAACATTCAAAATATATAGGAAAAAATTCTACATATGGGCATTAAATACATGAAAAAATACGTGCAAAATGTTTGAGGTCGTCAACTTGTTTGAAAATTCTGTGATTTCCTGTACCAAGCCGTCAACAAATTGCATCCAAATACGATCTAATATGTTTTTCTAATATCAACAGTTGACAATAACTCTGAAAGAATCTACACATTTACCACATATTACACCATTGCCCTTTAATTATTACACACGGTGTAAACTTAAATTCAATAGCGTCATTTGTGGTAAATGTTTTAGATTCTTTAGGGGTTTATATCAATTTTTGCTTTTTTAAGAACTATTAGACCATATTTGGATGCCATTTGTTGACGGCTTGGTATACTCATTCGTCAAGCAGGTTATAGTGCAAAAACCTAAATTAGCTCCAGTTCAAACGACAAACGCTTCCTCCGCCACTTTTGCGCAAATGAGCCAACCAGTGACTTCCCGTGTGTCGTATGCCGATACTGTTAAGACTAGTTCTATTCCCACACAAAATATTTCACTGCCAAATAATTCAACAAATATAAACTCAAGCTTTAATTTTACTCGCCTTGAAGTTACTATTGAGAATATAGTGCTAACTATAAATAACTTTACAACAAATATCACTAGCACGATGCAAGAAATGCTGAGAATGCAGAATACTCTGCTTCAAGCGTTAGTTGACAAGCCATGAAAACGTTAAAAATATTTCTGGAACGCAAACGGCATTCGCCAACATAAAATGAAATTGAGCACTTCCTCACGGAAAAAAGTATTAATATACGGGTATGTTCTTTATTCCACGTGAAGTTAAAACGAGTGGAATTGTCATAGCATTGTTCTTATAATTACATATTTCAAACATCAATTTTATGGCAATTCCATTCCTTTTAATTTCACGTGGAATGCAGAACATACCCGATAATGTTAGTTTCTGAGACTCATTTGACTTCAAGAAGTCTATTCAAAATTAATGGGCAGTAGTAGGGAACTGGCGGTTCGGCCCCAATTAAAATTGTTAAATTGTTGCTGAAATTGTTAAATTTGGGTAATTAAAATTTGAAAATTTTAAAATTCTTGAAATTTGATACCTACGAGGGTGGTTCGATAAGTCCTTTAAATATTTTTCGAGGGTGGTTCAATAAGTCTGTCTTTTTCCTAATGCCTACGGCATGCATGATAATTTTTCCTAATGCCTACGGCAATGCATGATAATTTTTCCTAATGCCTACGGCAATGCATGATAATTTTTTCAAATGCCTACGGCAATGCATGATAATTTTTTCAAATGCCGACGGCAATACAGATTATTTTTTTTCCTAATGCCGACGGCAATACATACTTATTTTTCCTAATGCCTACGGCAATACATAATTATTTTCAAATGCCGACGGCAAAACATGATTATTTTTTTTTCAAATGCCGACGGCAAAACATGATTATTTTTTTTTTCAAATGCCGACGGCAAAACATGATTATTATTTTTTTCAAATGCCGACAGCAATACATGATTATTTTTTTTTTCAAATGCCGACGGCAAAACATGATTATTTTTTTTTTTTCAAATGCCGACGGCAAAACATGATTATTTTTTTCAAATGCCGACGGCAAAACATGATTATTATTTTTTTCAAATGCCGACGGCAAAACATGATTATTATTTTCTAATGCTCCCAGTGTTGCCATACTGTAGAAATTTGTTATCGTAATACTATATCAGTAATATCAGAGAAAGAAGGTTTGATGACTACTAGGTCATATGGTTTCATATGAATCATGGGAATGTGCTTGTGTGATTTCCTCACGCTAATAAATTCTTATAAAATAAAATAATTAAATAAATGAATAAAATAATTACATAAATTATTTTATTTATTTATAAAACGTTCTCATGTATGTGAACACCCCTAATGCTTGTGTGTGGGGGGTCCAGCTTGTTTGTCGCTGGTAAGCTTATATTCTGTTTATTTGTTTAAGATATATATTTGTATGTATGTATGTATGTATGTGTGTATGATGTATGTATGTATGTATGTGTGTATGATGCATGCATGCATGTATGTATGTATGTATGTATGTATGTATGTGTGTATGATGTATGTATGTATGTGTGTATGATGTATGTATGTATGTATGTATGTATGTGCGATCGAAAGAACTTGTGCGTGGAATATTTTGTGGCTGTGTAGAATACATTTATATTTTGCAACATAATCATTTTCTTTGTCTACGATTATTTTAAAGCAGCAAAGTTTCAACTAAGTACAGTCATCAGCAGAGAAACAAAAAGTTAAAACTGTGAATGCTGCAAGGATACTGCTACTAATTTTCGTATAAATACGCCAACTTTTCTAACTAACACATCAGTACTTTATTATATTTACAAGTAGTATCATCAGCAATTGTGTTAAAGTTTTATAATAATAAAATAATTAAAAATGAGTTATACAGGTTATCAGTGTAATAGATGCCATAAGGTATACAAATACCAAAAGTCCTTTTTGGATCATGTGAAAAGTCATAGCGTGCAGGATCAAATGGTCGTAAGTCGGGGTACAAATCAAGAGCAACCGCAGACATTTGTTCAAAATCCTCAACAGCAGATAAATTCATTTCATCACCAGCAGCACCCTTCTCTACAGTATCCCCAATATCAACAATACGGTATGCCTAACTGTTACCCTACACCAATGTCATGGAGTAATCAGTTTTTGGCATCAGGAGTACCAATGCAATATGAGTATCCAAGTTACAATTATAATCCCGTCACACCAGTTAATCAAATGGAGCAGTATTCCAATTTGATGCAATGGCAACCTCTTAATTATCATCAACAAGAGCAGCAGCTACAACAACAAGCTCATCAACAAGGTGTGGATATCCTTGGAGGGACTTTATACAACGATACTATGGACATACGTTTACCGGAAAGTGATGGAGAAGTAGAAGAAAAAAGAGAAGAAACTCTGCCAGCTGCAATGAGTACTTCGCATGCTAGGAGAGAAGAAGAAGTCGAAGAGAATGTGAGATATTACAAAATATCGAAAGCCTTCAAAAACCATATCGCCACATATGTAATACTAAATAAAAAGGACCAACTTCTCTTGGAAGAATTTATTAAAGAAAACATGAATATTTTTATTGAGAGACTTCAAATGTCTTTGTCTAAGCATACAATAATTAAATTTCATGTGAGTATTGTGGCGGAGTACATCAAAATTGTAGAAGAAGAATTGGAGTTGTGTATTATAACACATGTAGCCAAAATGAGTTTGCTGACGAAGGCAGATAACATTGAAGAATTATTCCGTAAACAGGTTGAGGAGATTTTAACCAAAATGTCCGAATTTGAAGAGCGAGATTCTGGTTGGACTTTGTCACGCATAGTTCGAGCAGAAATCAACATCAACAAATCTTCGCTAGTCAAAGGATCAAGTTGGATATCCACACCTGAAAAATTAGTAAGAAAATTTGCATGCATCAATATTGAAAACAGTGATGAATACTGCTTCAAGTGGTGTATAATCGCTGCCATGGATACTACCAAATACAACCATATAGAACGTTGCAGTACTTATAATATTCAGGATATTTCTGCAGACATTATTTCTACGCGAAATGGTGTAGCATTAAATTTCAAAAACTTAACTTACCCATTAGCACTAAACAAAATTAAGGAGTTCGAAGTAAATAATCCAGCAATAAGTGTTAATGTGTTTGGGTACGATGAGGGAGCAGATCAAATCATCGGTCCCTATTATGTCACCAAGGATGAGAAAGTAAAGCATGTCAACTTGTTGCTTTTGGAGAATGGTGAAGTTCATCACTACATTTTGATAAAAGACATATCAAGGTAAGTTAGAAAATTATTCAACACTTTAATTTAATGAAACATATACTTGTTTTATATATTTTATAATATAGACATTTTACTTATAAACTTTTATATATTTTTTTTTCATTCACAGACTTTTACGAAGTCAATTAACGCAGAATGAACACAAACTTCATATCTGCAACACCTGTCTCCAATACACACATAACGAAAATGGTATGAGTAGCCATAAGGCGGAATGCGGCAAAATAGTGACAACTATGCCGTCAGGTCCAGATGCAGTTCTAAGTTTTAAGGGGCATCAGAGGAAAATGGATGTCCCCTTTGTGGTGTACGCAGATTTTGAATGCATCCTGGAAGACATTAGTAATAACGTGAGTAGTAAAACCAGTCTTGTCAAAAAGCACACTCCTTGTGCTTTTAGTTACTACATTAAGTGTCTCCATAACAATAAGTTAGATAAATTAAGGGTTTATACAGGGAAAGATGCTTCACAAAAATTTGTTTCATTTTTAATTAAAGATTGTGAGGATATTTATAATAATCATTTAGTAAATAATAGGCAAATGGATACTTTATCCCCTTCTGATATTTATAATTTTTATAGTGCGGTGAATTGTCATATTTGTCAAAAATTTCTAGGTAAAGATCGCGTTAGAGATCATTGTCACATTAGCGGTAAATATAGAGGTGCAGCCCACAATAACTGTAATTTGAATTACCAAATTCCCAAGTTTATACCAGTTTACTTTCACAATTACTCAAATTATGATTCACATCTTTTTATTAAAGAACTAGGTGAAATTTCTATGCAACTGAAAGTACTCCCTCTCAATAAGGAGCTTTATATATCACTCTCGCAATTTACAGAAATGAGCGATGGTCATAATCTTGAAATAAGATTTCTTGATACATTACGCTTTATGGCTGAGAGTTTAGAATCATTAGCCTGCAATTTGTCGGATAATGATTTTAACACTATAAGGTCCTTATTTCAATCAGAAAAAGAATTTCAGCTTATTAAGAAGAAAGGCATTTTCCCCTATGAGTACCTAAATTCATTTCAAAAATTAGACGAGTGCCAGCTGCCTTCACGCAGTGATTTCTTTAATAAGTTGAACAATAAAGAGTGTTCTTTAGAGGAATACTCACATGCTGTAGAGGTATGGAATACTTTTGGGTGCAAAACAATGAAAGATTACATGGAACTTTACTTAAAAACAGATGTCCTCTTACTGACAGATATTTTCGAGAACTTTAGAAAAGTTTGTAAAGGTATTTATGAGCTGGATCCATGTCAATACTATACCGCACCTGGACTTTCCTGGGATGCAATGTTAAAATACACAAAAATTGAACTAGAATTATTTACGGACATAGACATGTACAATTTTATGAAAAAAGGTATACGTGGGGGAATCGTACAGTGTAGCCAAAGATATTCGAAAGCGAATAACAAATATTTGGAAGATTTCGATAAAGAAAAGCCCTCGGAGTTTCTTGTCTATTTAGACGCAAATAACCTTTACGGTTGGGCTATGTCGGAATATCTTCCTCATGGGGGGTTCAGATGGTTATCGCAAGACGAGCTGAATCTGGATCCAAACAGCATATCTGACAATGGAACAGACGGTTATGTTTATGAGGTCACTTTAGATTATCCTTCTCACTTACATGACTTGCATAATGACCTACCTTTTTGCGCTGAAAATAAAAAACCACTGCAAGCGAAGTATAACAAGTTGATAACCGATTTCTCTACAAAGCAATCATACGTGATACACTTTAGAGTTCTTAAACAATGCTTAGAAAATGGCTTAGTTTTAAAGAAAACTCATCGTATTCTAGCATTTAAACAATCTCCATGGTTAAAAGGCTATATTGACCTAAATACCAGACATAGAGCCACTGCTAAAAATGCTTTTGAAAAAAACTTTTTCAAACTACTCAATAATGCAGTCTATGGTAAAACCATGGAAAATGTGGATAAGAGGAGAGATGTTAAAATTGTCAATAATTGGGAGAGAACGAATTGTAATCGTTTGGGGGCTCAAGATTGGATATCAAAACCAAATTTTCATAGTTTATCTATATTTTCCGAAGATCTGGTAGCAATCGAAATGACTAGAGTCAAAACCTGCTACAATAAACCAATTTACTTAGGATTTTGTGTACTTGAATTGTCCAAATGGAAAATGTATAATTTTCATTACGGGTACATGCAACCTAAGTTTAAGACAAAACTCTCATTGAACTATATGGACACGGACTCTTTTATATATTCAATAAAGACGGATGACTTTTACGCTGACATAAAAAATGACATAGAAGAACATTTTGATACATCGGACTATCCCACGGACAATACTTATAATTTCCCATTAATAAATAAAAAAGTTTTAGGCATGATGAAAGATGAAAACTGCGGTAAGATAATGACAGAATTTGTTGGGCTGCGATCAAAAATGTACTCATTCAGTGTACAAAATCAAAATGACGTTAAAAAATCAAAGGGGGTAAAAAGATCCATATTAGATAAATATAGTTTAGCTACTTATAGAAACTGTTTATTCAATAAGACTAATGTATACGATAATATGTTAACATTTAAATCTAAGCTTCACCATATATATACTAGTAAATTAAATAAGGTAGTCTTAAGTTATGGAGACGATAAGAGAAAAATTAGGTCAAATAATATTAACACATATGCATGGTATCATTTTCGTATTAAGGAAACTAACCCTGAATACGAACTTGATATGTTGCTAGATGAAATTGCTAGAATGCAAGAAAATAGCTAAAATTAGTTAATTTTTAGTTAAGTAGTTAATTTTTAAATTGTATATAAAATTTTAGTTATTAAGAAACATTATTGTAAATAAAATCCTATTTATTGTTGTTAAAATGATTTTAAATAAAATCCTATTTATTAAGAAAAATTATTGTACATAAAATCCTATTTATTAAGAAAAATTATTGTAAATAAAATCCTATTTATTAAGAAAAACTATTGTACATATGTATATGAGTTTTTAAGAAAAAATTTGAAATAAAATTTTGAAAAAAGAATTAAATGTGTGAATGACTTTTATTTCTTTATTGGCTTTACTTCGTTGGATAAAAAAAAAAAAAAATGATATCTTCCATATCACTTAAACATGCACAGTCTTGATTTCTTTAAGAGGATCTGCACAAGACAAATTGAATTTCACAATATTATGAAATTCCATTAAATTTCATTAGATATTTTCATAAAGAGAAACAATTAAGATAATCGGATAAGTCCTTATATTTTTCACTACATACAAGTTTCTCTTATTTTTTAATCGAAAAAGCTTAATCGGTGAGAGCGAGCTGAGTGAATTTCTAATTCCAAATTCCCAATTTTCTATTTGCCAATGATATGTACTAATTATGTATTTTAAATTATAAATAAAAAGACATTAAAGAGTTTGTAAAATATAAATGTTTGTGTTTTTTATTTAATATTTTCAGTTATTTCATACAGAAATTGAAGACATAAATGACCACAGGTAAATGTATTGAAATTCTGATGTTGATTATAGTTGTATTTTATATTTGTACCAAGATATTTGACTACTTCCGAAGGAGGTTGTAAGTTTCCAAAGCTGTCGAAATATTCTTTTTCATTGTTGTTTTTATAATATGCTACCCAATGTGTACCAGGTCCTGTTGATACGTCTAAATTGATTATTCCACATTCTATTTTCTTTGTTCGTTTTGGTAGAGTATTCAACATGAAAACTCCTCTAAAATATGGAATATTTATAGAGAAACGGTTTAGGTCCTCATCAGATAGTGGTCTGTTGGGTAGCATCTCTAATAGTTTTTTGATTCCTCTTTGAAAACTAAACCATAACCCTTTTTATATGGTTTTAAGTAAAGTCCCTTTCCAACTGCAATAGATTCCATCGCTTTATTATGTCTAGTTGCTTCATCAAGTTGATTTTTTGCATTCTTTGTTGCATTTACAGCTTTAGCTATAGCAGCACCTCCAGTTGTTAGACTACCAATTGCACCCAGAGCAGTTAAAATCGGTATTAGAGGCAAAAACCCACCAATTTTTGGGACACGTATTACACGTGGTACTATAATTTGAGATTTTCTTCCTTTTAATGATTTGTTGATAGTTTTTCGGGCAATTTTAATTGCTGAGTTAATATCTAATGGTTTTTCCTTCTTTAGTATTTTTGTTGCAGCTCTAATTGATGTTCTAAACAGTTTTTTATCATTTAGCTTGTTCTTTTTAACATTTTTCTTTTTCTCCACACCCATACCAAATTTTGTTTTGGCTTTCATTGCGTTAGTAACCATATAGGCAAATGATTTTTCACCAATACTACTATCTTTTGATAAAACTCGATCCCAAGCTGAATTTTCAAGTATTTTATCAGCCTTGTGTCTAGTGCTTAAATCCTTATTTTTCGAATAAGCTATATCGTGATCTTTACAAGCAGAGTCCAATAAATTAATTCCTTTATCACCTCGATTTAAACGTTTTTGTAGTTTTGTTCCAGGTCCACAGTACTGATATCCAGGAAGATGAAGTTCAACAGGTAGAGAGTTTATTATTTTATCTACTATACCTCCTCCAACGAAGGTGTTTTTATGACTAAACGTTTTCTGATATCGTATAACCATATTATCTGATTTTTTCTATAATAAGAGGTAACATTTATGAAATGTATTTAGTTACAAAAATGCAGTTAGTGAAACAACATAAAAATATTTTAGTTCGTAATATTGATGAATCATCGAACATCACTTCAAAAATAAAGCATAGCCCCCTCTTACCAAATTCTATTCGTGCTCTAATAGTGGGACCATCAAATTGTGGAAAGACTATTGTTATGATCGGCTTACTAGAAAGTCCTAATGGACTCAAGTTTGAAAACATCTATTTATACTCAAAATCTCTTTATCAACCCAAATATGAGTACTTGAAGAAACTAATTTCACCAATTAAAGGAATGGGATATTATACATTCACCGATAATGAATCAGTTATTCCACCTGACGAAGCTAAAACTAATTCAATTATGATATTTGATGATGTTGCATGTGAAAAGCAGAATAATATACGTACATATTTTTGTATGGGGCGACATAGGGATATTGATTCATTCTACTTGTGTCAAACTTATACTAGAATTCCCAAGCATTTAATAAGAGACAATGCAAATGTTATTATAATGTTTAAGCAAGATGATACAAATATGAAGCATGTTTATAGGGATCATGTTGGCAGCGATATGAGTTACGAAAAGTTCCAAGAAATTTGTAGAGAATGTTGGAAGGATAAATATGGCTTTTTAGTGATAAGCAAAGATAATGAATTAAATGATGGTCGCTACAGAAAGCAATTTGACTTCTTCATAACTATATAAACTACTTCTCATAAAAGATTGACTTTAGTTATTAATCTAACTTTAAACTTGATACATCTATTTGCTATAACCTCATCCAATACCTGATAAGCTGATCTCCAAACTATACCAGCTACCTGAAAACCAGACCAGCTCCTGATAAGCTGATCTAAAAACCAGACCAGGTCCTGATAAGCTGATCTAAAAACCAGACCAGGTCCTGATAAGCTGATCTGAAAACCAGACCAGGTCCTGATAAGCTGATCTGAAAACCAGACCAGGTCCTGAAAAGCTGATCTGAAAACCAGACCAGGTCCTGAAAAGCTGATCTGAAAACCAGACCAGGTCCTGAAAAGCTGATCTGAAAACCAGACCAGGTCCTGAAAAGCTGATCTGAAAACCAGACCAGGTCCTGATAAGCTGATCTGAAAACCAGACCAGGTCTGATAAGCTGATCTGAAAACCAGACCAGGTCCTGAAAAGCTGATCTCATTGCTGATACCTGTTATTTGCCCTTAGCAAACATGGATGAGAAAATTTTAAAACAGTTGGTGTTGATAAGGAATGTGTTGAAGAAAAAGCTTCGTAGTATAAAAACTGGTGAAATAGATGCACGTGAACAATTAAGAGATACATTCAAACCTATAACAGAACCTCTTAAAGAATTCATAAATAGTTCTAAAAATTTTAAAAGAATTCGTATGAAAGAAGAAAGTAACATCAAGACAGAAGTTGAAAATAATACAAGTTTAAAGCCTGAAAACCCATCAGTCAAGATAGAGACAAGTACACCAAAAAAAACTAGTAGAAGGGACAATTTTTGATAATACCATCTTATTTAATGATGTTAATACTGAAAATGATGATGATGACGATGAAGATGATTTTTACTCACAGACTTCCAATACAGAATATACTTATACTGATTTATCAGTTTTGGAAGGAAGAAATGAGTTAGATACAAACTATGGCCCACATAAAGATTACAATAATGAATGGAAATTTGGTGATAGTAGCCTAAAACTGAATGAAGATAAAATACAAGTTGGTGGTAAATATGGGCTCTAACACTAGCACTATTTTCTCTAATGTTTCATAAAATACCAAAAAATTACGATAAATTTGAACTTGAAATCTATAAAAAGATTTTAATTACTACTAATGCATATAGAAGAGACTTTAAACCTGATGGTCAAATTAAGGGTACTAGAGGATATAAATATAAATATATTATTAAGAAATTTATTGATGAGAAAAACCAGAAGAATTTACCTGAATCAACAGGGTCTAAGCCCAAATGTAGCTATTTAGGTGAGGGAATGATGCAAGTTAACATCAATAATCCCAACTATATATACTGGGACGATCCAAATGAGTTAGTAGATAGACTTCGACTACTGCTCGCATCACAAGGTGCAGGTCATACTAATCACAATAACGAAATTGTATCAATTATTGAAGAACTACGTGAAGCGAATATAATACACTAACTTTAATAAACTAAATAGAGTATGTCTGTTGATAAATTTGGACACTATTTAAACGATACTAGCAGCACAATTTCTTTGAAAAATGCACCTAAACTGCTGGGGTTCTTTGTGGATACGAACAACAACATTGATGTCCAAAACAAAAGGATCAAAAATGTTGCAAAAGCTCTGGAGGAAAACGATGTTATCAATAAATTGTTTTTGCAAACTCAAATCGAAAAATTAGAAGAGAAATTATTAACATACTTTAAGGGGGATAATACTATAATACGAGAAGATATTCAAATGCAAATTGAGGAACTACAACGCGAAATAAAATTATATATAGAAGAAAATTATAAAATTGAAAAAGATATTCTACATATTAAAACATCCTTTGAAGAACAAATTGAACAGCTTAATGAAAAAATTTATAGATTAGAAAATTATATGTTTGTATCAATAGCTGAAAGTGCGTCAAGCAGATCACAACACTCTGCAAAAAATCTTTAAAAACAACTTAATGTCTTCAAAAAGAAATTTAGTAAATGAACTCCATAAGCAAGCACGAAAACAATTTGTGCGTCGCAGAGTTGTAATGAAAGGAATAGATGATCTTTGGCAAGCTGATTTAGTTGAAATGGGGAACTATTCTAAAGAAAATAGAAATTATCGATTTTTGTTGACATTCTCAAAATTTGCATGGGCAGTACCGCTAAAAACAAAAACAGCACTCGAAACAACCAAGGCAATGGAAGATATTTTTGAATTGGGACGAGTACCAAAAAACTTACAAACAGATGATGGAAAAGAATTTTTCAACAAACACTTTGGAAAATTAATGCATAAATACAACATTAATCACTACTCAACATATAGCATTATGAAAGCATCAATAGTAGAACGATTTAATAGAACATTGAAAGGAATGATGTGGAAAGAATTTAGTTATAATGGTTCATATAAGTGGATTGATATATACAAGGATTTACTCAATGCATACAATAGAAAAGTTCATCGTACCATTAAAATGGCTCCTATTAAAGTCAACTCAACAAATGAGGAAAAGCTGCTAAATACAGTATACAGTCATTTGAAAATGTATAAAATGTCGAAATTTAATGTGGGAGATCATGTTCGCATAAGCAAATATAAGCACACATTTGAAAAAGGTTATACTCCAAATTGGACTACAGAAATTTTCACAATTACAAGAGTTCAAAATACAAATCCTGCAACATACATATTAGAAGACTATCTTGGCAATCCTATTAAAGGTGGCTTCTATACTGAGGAACTTTCAAAAACTAGATTTCCAAATACATATCTAGTTGAAAAGGTTCTTAAAATTAAAGGGAAGGAGGTATATGTTAAATGGCTGGGATTTTCTAATCAACACAATTCTTGGATAAGTAAAGATGAAATATTATAGTTGGAAGAAAAACTAAATTAGAAACAACAACAACATCAATTGCAACAACAACAATAGCATTAATATTAAGAAACTAATGTTAATTTTAAAATGAGAAAAAGTTTTAAATAAAATATGTAAATCATACTTATAAACCATACTGTGTACTAAACATTATTTAATTGTAATCAGACTGTTATAATGTCAATAACACTTACTCTGAGCTCTAACTCATCAGAACTATCTGCTAGTTACTTTCCTCCTATTGAATTACATGGTGCATATGAGTGTGCTCTAACTGATTTTCATTCATACAACAGTATTCCAAATGTAGACACCTACAACAATATGTTTCATATAGGGGAACATATAATTGAAATACCAATTGGATCTTACGAATTAAATAATATAGTTGATTTTATAGAAGAGGAATACAAACGACTCTGCCCAGCAAATAAGATTTTTATTGAAGCCAATAATAATACAATGCAAGTTAAAGTTAATAGTTCCAAGGATCCTGTATATTTTAATAAAGACAATACAATTGGAAAACTTTTAGGATTCAATAGCAAAATCCTAACACCAAACAAATATTATTATTCAGATCTTCCAGTTAATATATTTAAAGTGAATCTCTTGCGAATTGAAAGTAGTATCGCTATAAACACATATATGAATAACTCGAAATCGCATACACTTCATGAATTTCCGATTAATGTGCCTCCAGGCTATAAAATAGATGAGGTTCCAAGAAATCTTATCTATTTACCTGTAAACACCAGAGAGATAAGTTCACTAGCGCTGCGCGTACTGGATCAACACGGTGATTTAATTAATTTCCGAGGAGAGGAAATTACAATACGAATACATTTAAGGCCAACTAAATAATGCTAATATACAACACAAATACATTGAAAAATATAGCAGCAGCAAGAACAACAACAACAACATTAAAGCGACCAGCTCAACAAAAAGCTCTAACAACATCAAATAAAAATTTTCTAAAGTCCTTGAATTTTAAATTGAAGACAAAATGAGTTCAATAATAGATGTCTTAGATAAACCCTTGTCTGATGAGAATATAATCAAAAAGGACTATCATACATATGTACCATACTTACAATCTTACAACAATAATGATGATATTAGAATTTCAATACAAAATCAAGATTTGTATGTGCTACCCAGTGAGAGCTACATTTATGTAGAGGGATTTGTTGTCGATGATAATAAGGCCAAATCTTCTTCTTCTTCTTCTTCGGAGAACTTTTTATTAAAAAACAACTTTGTGGCATATCTATTTGATGAAATTCGCTATGAGCTCAATGGAATTGAAATTGACCATACAAGATATTTAGGAGCCACAAGCACTATAAAAAATTTGGTTTCTCTGTCACCAACAGAAAGCAATGTGATGCAAAATGCTGGATGGAACAAAATTGACGATGTCACTCTTGAAAATGGATTTTTCAATTTTTATGTACCTCTAAAAATGCTTCTAGGATTCGCCGAAGACTACAACAAAGTTATACTAAATGGAAAACATGAATTGATACTCTTGCGCAATAAGAATGATGAAGATCTTGTACGCTCGAGTGTTTCTACTGAAAAAGCTAAACTTACAATTTCACTCATCTCATGGAGAATCCCACATGTACAATTATCCGACTTTAGCAAATTGAATATGATAAAAATTATTAACAATGGTGCTTCTATACCTATGGCATTTCGCAGTTGGGATTGTCATGTTAATCCACAATTAAACACAGGTACTAGCCATATTTGGAATGTTAAACTGGCTGCAAATAGAGAACGCCCCCGTTTTGTATTGATTGCTTTTCAACAAGAAAATAAGTTTGTTCATTGTGATTTGACTAATTTAAAAGTACATTTAAATTCAGTCTCATATCCATATGATGATCTTAACATAAAGTTCAAAAATGAACGATATGCAATTCTATATGATATGTATCTAAGATTCCAACAAAGTTACTATATGAGGGAATCTCAACCGCTTCTATCTGCATCAGAGTTTAAGACAAAAGCTCCTATTATTGTAGTAGATGTCAGTCATCAGAATGAATCACTCAATAATGGACCGATTGATATAAAAATAGCATTTGAAACAGCAACTAATATTGCAGCAAAGACATCAGCTTACTGCATTCTTATTCATGATCGCATAATAGAATATATACCCATCAAAGGACAAGTTCGAAAAGTCTTATAAATTGAGTAATATGGAAAATAACACAATTTTTATAGACGTACAAGGTTTCAAAAGTAATTCAAATGATTTCATCGCAAAAGAAGTAGCGATTGTTTTCAACAATTATGAATATAACAATTTCATTATAAAACCACCTTTTGATTTTAAATGCTTATCAATAAAAAAGCAAAGAGAAGCAAAGTGGCTAACGAAAAACTATCATCACCTCAGCTGGACTGCTGGATCAGTTTCTTTTGAAAGCGTTTGCAATTTTTTAAAAGCCAACGCAAGATGTTCTAAAATTTATGTAAAAGGTGAAGAAAAAAGACGATGGTTGGAAAAAATTTTATGCCGAAAAATTTTTAACGTTGAGGATATAGGCTGTATCAACTTTAAACAAATGGAGATTAAGTATCCAGAATATTTTTATTGTAATTATCATAAACTTGGTGTTTGCGCATTAAAAAATGCTATTTTACTAACAAAAGAAATATCTTGCTTTAAATGAATTTTTACACTCTTTAAAATATTAATGTATGTATTATTATAAAATTTTAAAAAACTTTAAACAATAAATGTATAGAAAAATAAAAAATCTACAAGTGTTTTCTTATTTCAAAAACAAACTACATAAAGGAAAGAGAAGGAAGTGGGAAGGAGGAGGAGAAGTTAGCATTTTTGCTAACTTGCAAATTTTTACTTTTTGTTTCTCTGCTTATGACTGTAGTTAGTTGAAACTTGCTGCTTTAAAATAATCGCAGCCAAAGAAAATGATTACGTTGCAAAATATAAATGTATTCTACACAGCCACAAAATATTCCACGCACAAGTTCTTTCGATCGCACATACATACATACATACATACAAACATCATACACACATACATACATACATACATACATACATGCATGCATGCATCATACACACATACATACCTACATACAAATATATTTCTTAAACAAATAAACAGAATATAAGCTTACCAGCGACAAACAAGCCGGACCCCCACACACAAGCATTAGGGTGTTCACATACATGAGAACGTTTTATAAATAAATAAAATAATTTATGTAATTATTTTATTCATTTATTTAATTATTTTATTTTATAAGAATTTATTAGCGTGAGGAAATCACACAAGCACATTCCCATGATTCATATGAAACCATATGACCTAGTAGTCATCAAACCTTCTTTCTCTGATATTACTGATATAGTATTACGATAACAAATTTCTACAGTATGGCAACACTGGGAGCATTAGAAAATAATAATCATGTTTTGCCGTCGGCATTTGAAAAAAATAATAATCATGTTTTGCCGTCGGCATTAGGAAAAAATAATCATGTTTTGCCGTCGGCATTTGAAAAAAAAAAATAATCATGTTTTGCCGTCGGCATTTGAAAAAAAAAAAATAATCATGTATTGCCGTCGGCATTTGAAAAAAATAATAATCATGTTTTGCCGTCGGCATTTGAAAAAAAAAAATAATCATGTTTTGCCGTCGGCATTTGAAAATAATTATGTATTGCCGTAGGCATTAGGAAAAATAAGTATGTATTGCCGTAGGCATTAGGAAAAATAAGTATGTATTGCCGTCGGCATTAGGAAAAAAAATAATCATGTATTGCCGTCGGCATTTGAAAAAATTATCATGCATTGCCGTAGGCATTAGGAAAAATTATCATGCATTGCCGTAGGCATTAGGAAAAATTATCATGCATGCCGTAGGCATTAGGAAAAAGACAGACTTATTGAACCACCCTCGAAAAATATTTAAAGGACTTATCGAACCACCCTCGTAGGTATCAAATTTCAAGAATTTTAAAATTTTCAAATTTTAATTACCCAAATTTAACAATTTCAGCAACAATTTAACAATTTTAATTGGGGCCGAACCGCCAGTTCACAACTACTATGGGCACACTTTATATGATTCAAAGGACCCAAGAGGAAGAGCTTGCGGTGGATCAGCAATTCTATTAGTCAAGACTCAAGCATTATATTATTGACAACATTTGTGAAGAACATCTACAAGCAAGGAATATATGTGTGGAAAATTTTTGCACAAATTTTCTGATATCATGAATTTACTCCCCTCCCAGATTCGCAATTACTGAGGATCAATGCTAGTATTTCTACAAATCTCTTGGCACTTGTTTAGTAGCAGCTGGCGACTATAATGCGTCTTATCACAGACAAAGATCGAGCGTTGTGAAACACAATTTCAAAAATGGGCTTGGACGTCATTTCGAGTGGGGAGCCCACTGGCCTACTGACATAAAATTCCGGATGTTATAGATTTTGGCATAATGAAAAATATTTCTAGGGAATTAATTCACGTTGAAGCTTCCCTAGATCTTCGCACACGCTTTACCACGGTTATATATCTGTCCATTCCGACTTGTACCTTGAGTCTCGAGCCGCTGCAGCGCGCTGTTATCTGTACTGATAACTTTGTTAAGTGATGAACACGAGCCTGAAGGGGATGATATTACTGACTTAGAAGTACTAGGCAACTGTAATGTTAATGAATCACTACTATTTAACATTGGACAAAGCGAAGTTGATCGCTGACGAAAAATTGGTTCTGCCGTTAAAAAAAGACTTTCATTAGGTTTATTAATTATATTGTTTTCATTAAGAGTTTCAGAACTCACAGTAAAATAAGCATTTCTGCCGTTAGAACTCACTTCAAAATTTTTTGTATTTGAGGTACTCATACAGATTATTCCTCAAGGGTACTTTGTTTGTTTTGTTTTTTGGTTTGCGGTCTTTTTTTTTGTTTTTGTTATTTATGATTGTTTGTTTGTTTTTGAGGTACTCATATAATGAAGCCTAAATATTTTATTTGATCAACCTTCTCTATAATTCTATTATTTATTTATTTTTTGGTATTTTACACTTTTCTCTACCTGACAGAAACATGCACACTAGGATCATAAATAGAACCACTTCATTGCACAAACATAATTTAAATTGTTTGTGTTTATTTCCACAATTTTCGTTTTGTTTTCGCTAAATTTAAGCTTATGTTTAGCCAAAAGCTGACATTTTCCATATCATGTGTAAGATTGTGATAGCATTCGGTGTTAGATTCTCCTTCCGTGAAAATAAGCGTGTCATCAGCGTATAATATTACTTCGAATTTCTTCAATATGTTTGGCATATCATTTATGTATATAATAAATAAAAGGGCACCCAGAATCGATCCTTGTGGAACTCCGAAATCATTATTAATTATATTAGATTTAATGTTGCTTACTTTTGTGATTTGCTTCCTGTTTGTTAAATATGAATTAAACCATTGTAATTCTGTTCTTCTAATTCCGTATTTATGTAGTGTTTGCAAAAGTATGTTTCTGTCAATGGATTTGAACCCAGAAAAATTCCGATTATTTTATTATTTTTCTCAGTTTTTTTTTTATCTGTTTATTAAATAATTTACTGCTGTCTCGCATGAAAACTTTTTTCTGAATCCAGATTGGTATTTTGATAATATTTTGTTACTTTCTATATATTTCAATAACTTTTCTTTTACTACTTTTTCCAATATTTTTTCACGTGTTTTTAGGGTGTTAATTGGTCGAAATTCTTCGCATTTTCGTGTTTTTGCAACCTTTTCAATTGGTGTTACCATAGATATTTTCCAGTTTTCAGGAAATGTTCCCGTCTCCAATGATTTATTAATTATATTGAGCAATGTTTTTCCCACTATATTCCAACCATTCAAAATCATGCTACTTGATACTTTATTATAGTCTGGCTTGTTTTTTAAATTTTTACATATTTTTCTTAATTCATCTAAAGTTATTGTACGAAACTTGAACCGAGCGTTTATCACAGGTATATTATCGACATATTGCACGTTATTTATTGTATCTCTTATTAGTTTAATATTACTTACAAAATAATTGTTGAAATTATCAGCTATTTTAAAATTTTCCTTGTATTCTATTTGATTAAATATCACAGTTTCAATTACATTTTGAGATTTTTTTAGAATTAGTTTTTTTTATTTCCCTCCACATTTCTTTTTGATTATTAACATTATTAATTTTATTATTTTTTTTTAATACTTGTATTTACTTATCGTATCTTCAAATATGAACTAACAATAAGTATTCAAATCTTAAATCTATAAATTAAATTTTATTATTTAAATAGTTATTTTTATCATTTTCATTTTGGATAAGTTGAGTGAGCTGAATGTAAAAAGCATAAGTATTTTTCTGAAGTTAGAAATCAAACTGAGGTGATTTATGAGTGTGTTTGGTGTGAGTATGAGTAGTAGGGGAATGTTCATCCGGGGACAATTAAAATGGTTAAATTGTTGCTGAAATTGTTAAATTGTGGGCTGAAATTGATAAATTTTTGCTGAAATTGTTAAATTTGGGTAATTAAAATTTGAAAATTGTTAAATTCTTGGAAATTTGTGTTTTTTTGTTTACATAAGGAGTTTTTTGTTTACATTATGAGTTTTTTGTTTACATTAGGAGGTTTTGTTTCCATTAAGTGTATGTCTGTCTGTCTGTCTGTCTGTCCGTCTGTCGGTCTGCCTGACCGTGGATGTTTGTGTGTGGAATATTTTGTGTGAATGTATTAAGGCGGTTTTTATGTGTGTATATACAGACGAGGAAAATCATGAAAATGAATTTTCCTAATACCAATGGTGAAATAGTGATTATTAATTTTTCCTAATGCCTACGGCAATGCATGATAATTTTTCCTAATGCCGGGCAAAACATGATTATTATTTTTTTCAAATGCCGACGGCAAAACATGATTATTAATTTTTCCTAATGCCTACGGCAATGCATGATCATTTTTGTTATTGTTTATATTGTATATTGTATATTGTTTTTTCAAATGCCGACGGGAAAATGATTTTTCCTAATGACGACGGAAAAACGTGAAAGTTATTTTTTCTAATGCTCCCTAGGTGTTGCTAGACTGTGGGAATTTAAGGCTGACCGTGATTTGAGTGGGCAGGGTTGTTGACGTTATATGTATGTAGCCATGGAGATTTGTGGGTGTGTCTGTCTATAGTAGTTTAAGACTGATCGTGATTTGAGGTGGGTGAGGATGTTGTTAAAGTAAATGGGTTATGTGTATGACCATGGGAATTTAAGGCTGACCGTGATTTGAGTGGGCGGCGTTGTTGCCGTAATATGTAACCACAGGAATTTGCGGATGTGTCTGTCTGTCTGTGAGAATTTATGTGAGCGTTTGATTGGAAGGGGCGGGGTGTAGTTGAGGTAGATCGATTGCGTGTGTATGTGTGTGTGTGTGTGTATGTTTGTAGGAATTTCAATGTTTTTTGTAGGAGCTTAAGGCTGATTGTGATTTATGAGGGGTGAGGTGTTCTAGTAATATGCAACCGGGGGAATCTGTGTGTTTGTGTGTCTGTAGGAGTTTAAGGCTGACCATGATTTGGGTGGGCAGGGTTGTTGACGTAATATGTATCCATGGGGATTTGTGGATGTGTCTGTCTATAGTAGTTTAAGGCTGATCGTGATTTGAGGTAGGTGAGGATGTTCTTGAGGTAAATTGGTTATGTGTATGTATGTATGTATGTATTTTTATAAGAATTTAAGATGATTATGATTTATTAGGGGCGAGATGTTCTTGTAATATGTAGCCGTGAGAATCTATGTGTATAGATGTCTGTAGAAGTTTAAGACTATCTGTAATTTCGGGTAGGTGAGAGTGTTGTGTTGTTGAGATTAATCTTATATATTGTATATGTATGTATGTATGATCATGGGAATTTGTGTATGTATATCTGAGGGAGAATTTAAGGCTCGTCATGATTTGCAAAAGGTGGGGTGTTGTTGAAATTTTCTTGGATATTTCTTATATGAATTCTGCTATGTGTGTGTATTTGAGGTGGTATTTATATGTAGGTAAAAATAAATTGTTTTCAATATCGACATTTGGTACTATAAAATACTATCATATATCTGGACTTCCCTATTCCTAGTATGTTTTTATACTTACGATTGCTTTATATTTTCTCATGCTTAAATTTGTCTCGTGTTAAAGTCTGTCTGTGTGAAATTTGTTTATATTACAGATTTTTTTTATTTAACTACATCCGCCTTCTTTGACTGAAAGAGTTTTCTGCACACAGAGAAAAACCAACTTGAAATCAGTAAAAACCATGCTGAATTAATAAGAACCATTAACAAAGGTTAATTCATATTAAAATTTCTTATTTCAATATGGACAAAATATTAATTTACAGTATTCATTTATTAAACTCATTAGTTTGTAGATATCTCAATATACATTTTCTATTATATTAAAAATTATTGAATTAATGTGATGAATTCTTATTTTTAAGCTGCAGATTTTCCCTGAGTGTATGGATTGTTTATATTTGCATTGTGCTTTAACTAAACGACGCTTCATATATTTTCATGATGTAAATCTAATAAATACTTAAGCATTGATAAGAAATTTGATATGTATACATACATATCTACAAATTGATTTTATGTATGTATGTATGTACATATATATGTACATACAAATAAGTGTTTAACTCAATCTTTGAATACATTTTTTATTTTATTTTTTGTCATGTGATGTCTGTTGTTGGTGAAATTAAAAACATTTTATTTTTTATCTGCGTTTACTTAAAAGTTTGTGAGGATTTTCTGTTTTAAGTAAAACTGAATTCCTGAAGATATGTACTTACATACTCTATAGTAATAGTAACTATAATAGAAATATTTCTTATACTTAATTTACATTTTTTTAAAGTTGATGTAATGTTAGTTAGTCAACGTTTGACATTTTTAGGGTATAAAATTTTTTCTAGCTATAGCCTTCTACATTTATTTTGGAAAGCTTGCTTTGCTTTTTAAAAATGTATAAACATTTTAAATGAAACTGATCCGGCACTCCAGCTTAGGTACTGATAGTTTTTTTGTTGTTAGTTAACTTACTTCTTTTTTATTTTTTATTGATAAACATTGGAGATCAAAAGGGAGTTTTATATTGTAATTATTTTTTTCATAATTGTTGAAAACAATCGCTGCTTTTTGTTTGTTTTTTGCGATGAAATCGTTTGAATTACTTTTGAAACTTTACGCTTTTATAAAAATTATGTTATTTTCTATATTTCTTAATTTATAAGACTTTTAGACTTTGTCCTTTAGTCGTTATATATTCTATTATACGATTACTTACTTCTTCAAATTAAAATTTTATTCAATTGAATAAAAGGAGCTTTTTTCTTAAACTCTGATGCAGTTAGAAGCGCTGGAGATTCTTTCATATAACAGCTTTTTAGGAATTTTTGATACATAGTATAATATAGAATTGGATAACATTTATTTTGAATTTTTATGTTAAGAAGTACGGATATGAGATTGAATTTAAATGTACTTTTAAATTAGTTAAATCATAATTTTCTTCTTGAATAGCGATCAACAGAAAACGAACTCGTTTTCATATAATTTAGGTATACCCTATCGACGGCTCCTCTAGGATACAAGATGACTTTGTATGACGAAATTTCTGTTGCTTTATACTGATAATATGTTTACATTAATAAGGTACATATACATATGTTTATTTTATGAAGGGTGAGCACCTATGGCTTTTATTTAATGTTCTATATGATTTTTTTTCATTTTATTAAAGTTCACCGTATTGTATATATATTTCTGAAATGTTTAAGTGTGTTTTGTGTGCCCATCGGAGAGAGTGTACGTATTAGTTGGTCAGTCAGTCTCTATTTTTATTTTTATTTTTCTTCTAATGTGCCACTCTTTTTTTCAGATTTTACTACTTGGAATAGAGAATTTTTGTATAATTTTTTGCTGGGTATATACATTACGTATGTAGAAATTAGTTTACATACAAAGAAATGCATGTTTAATAAACAACTATTGTATCAAATCGATCTCAAATAACTCAGTTACCTCTACCAGCAATTCACCATTGGTGTTTTCATAAAGTGTTAGAAACAATGAAATATCTATGTTTTGAGAGAATTTTTCCCCTCAAGTATTTCTACATGAGGTTTGAGGGGTCAACCACTGTCGCATTCATATGTAATGATTATTCACTTAAAAAAGGTCATCATCACCATCAATCATCTCCGTATACAATACATTCATGAGTTGAGTTGATCCCGATACAATTGCTATCTCATCACCTTCTAATAGCTTTATATATTTTGCTAGTATGCATGCCTTAGCATGCTTCTATGGATAGTGACGTAAGAGTCCGAGATGTAGAGTGATACAATTAAAAATCTTTACTATTAGAATTTACCAGTTCGCTCTTTTGAATTTTTACAAAGTAGATACATATGTATGTATTTCATTGACCACAAAATCATAAAATTTCTTTGCTTACAAAATTGTATGACGTGAGGATTTTTTTTTTTTTAAATTATACATGCTTCGGCATGCTTTCATTTTTTATTTTTTTTTTCTATAAATT
Source organism: Tachina grossa (assembly GCA_949987645.1). Classification (NCBI taxonomy): domain Eukaryota; kingdom Metazoa; phylum Arthropoda; class Insecta; order Diptera; family Tachinidae; genus Tachina; species Tachina grossa. The sequence goes on along the minus strand of OX465279.1, from coordinate 2,393,982 downwards.
TATTTAATACTTATACAGATATAAAGTAAGATATTTTTACTGTACATTTTAAAATTTATGCATGCTTCAGCATGATTCTAGTTGAAGCCTATATTCATTCACTAAGTTTGTTTGATACTTATTCATACACATGTACATTCTTAAAGATTGGATATCAAAGCCCAATTTCCGTAGTTTATCTATATTTTCTAAAGATCTGATAGCTAAAGAAATAAATAGAGTGAAGATCTTCTATAATAATAATCCCATTTTCATATTGTAAAATTTTGCGTGCTAGCGCTTTCGATGGGAAAATGTACATACAACTTTATAAAAAGTGATAATATGATGTGCTGCTGAATATTACACTATGTTATAGTTCATTTTAAACACTGAAGTTTTACCAATATTTCATTCAGACCATCAAGTTTAGAGAATTCCACTACATTTAGTTAATTACCTTTCTTAAAACCCATCATTCCTAATCAATCCTACAAAAAACTGGATTTTTCGTTTTAATTTTATATTTATTAAATTCAACATTCATTCTTCAAATTACTTTATACTATATTAAGCAGCTTTTTCTCATTTGTGGAATGTTTAATCGTGAACATGTTAATGGTGAGATGAATTTTTCTATTTTATACACTAAGTAAATCTTTATATATACCAATCCACTTATATGAACCATTAAAGCTAATTCTTTTCACATCATTATTTTCAATGATCTATTAAATCATTCTAGTATTGATGCTTTCATATTAAGTAATGTTTAATCTTCTATTTGTGTATGAGTTTTCCAAAGTATTTATTAAAAAATTCTTTAGAATCATCTGTTTGTAAGTTTTTTGGTACCCGTACCACTTCAAAAATATTTTCCATTCCCTTGGTTTTTAGAGTGCAGCTTTTATTTTCAGCTGTACTAAACTTTGAGAATGTGTCAATTACAGTCTTCAAAAATCAACAATTTCTATTTTCTGTAGAATAGTTCTCCATTTCACCTAACTTAGCTCCATAAAACTTCATATATTCCTTTCATTGCATCTCTACAAGCACAAACAATTGTTGAGATTTAATATGGAGTTCGTTTACTAAATTTCTTTTTAAAGACATTGAGTTGTTTCACAGATTTTTTCAAAAAAGTTGTGATCTACATGTTGCACTTTCAGCTATTTATTCTAATATACTAACATGTAGTTAATTTTCTAATCTGTATATTTAATCGTAAACTCGTCAATTTGTTTTTAATTATTTAATTTTTAGAATTGCTTTTGCAATTTTATAACTGTCTTCTTTCTCTAAATTTATTTCACGTTGTAGTTCCTCAATTGGCATTTAAATATTTATATTCTTAAATATTAATGCTTTAAGCTATATTATTAATTTGTCTTGTATTTTATCTTCATTCAGTTTGAGGTAACTATCAACAATAGTTTGTATCTAATTCATTTCTGCCTTCCAATACTGATAAGTCAGTATAAATGTCTTCAGAATTGGAAGTCTATGAGTAAAAATTATCGTCATCATCATTTTCAGTATTAGCATCATTAAATAAGATGGTATTATCAAATATTGTTTCTTCTGCTAGTTTCTTTGGGGTACTTGTCTATATCTTGAGCGAAGGTTTCTCAGGCTTTAAACTTGTATATTTTCAACTTCAGTCTTGATTTTACTTTCCTCTTTAATAAGAATTCTTTTAATATTTTTAGAACTATTTTTGAATTCTTCTATTATAGGTTTAAATATATCTTTTAGTTGTTCACTTGTATCTATTTCACCAGTTTTTATACTACGAAGCTTTTTCTTCATCACATTTTTGGTCAACACCAAATGCTTTAAATCTTTCTCATCCATGTTCGCTAACAGCAAATAACAGGTATCAGCTACTAGATCAAGTTATCAGGAGCTGGTCTGGTTTTCAGATCAGCTTATCAGGAGCTGGTCTGGTTTTCAGATCAGCTTATCAGGAGCTGGTCTGGATTTCAGATCAGCTTATCAGGAGCTGGTCTAGATTTCAGATCAGCTATCAGGAGCTGGTCTGGTTATCAGATCAGCTTATCAGGAGCTGGTCTGGTTATCAGATCAGCTTATCAGGACCTGATCTGGTTTTCAGATCAGCTTATCAGGAGCTGGTCTGGTTATCAGATCAGCTTATCAGGACCTGATCTGGTTTTCAGATCAGCTTATCAGGAGCTGGTCTGGTTTTCAGATCAGGTTATCAGGAGCTGGTCTGGTTTTCAGATCAGCTTATCAGGAGCTGGTTTGGTTATCAGATCAGCTTATCAGGAGCTGGTCTGGTTTTCAGATCAGCTTATCAGGAGCTGGTCTGGTTATCAGATCAGCTTATCAGGAGCTGGTCTGGTTATCAGATCAGCTTATCAGGACCTGATCTGATTTTCAGATCAGCTTATCAGGAGCTAGTCTGGTTTTCAGATCAGCTTATCAGGAGCTGATCTGATTTTCAGATCAGCTTATCAGGTAACAGATCAGGCTATCAGGAGCTGTTCATATTTTCATTTCAAGATATCTGAGTAAGATTTAGTTATCAGTGTACAAGTAGCTAGCCATTTATAACATTTATATACATGAAGTTTAAAGTCAAATGAAATACGAAAAAGTAAAGTTTTATGTAGTAAAATTATTTTCTATAACGATCATCGTTTAATTCACTATCTTTGCTTATAATCAAAAATCCACATTTATCCTTTCAACATGCTTTTTATTTTTCTCACCTTACTTAAACATTAAATATACATTATCATGATCTCGTATTAAATGTTTGGTGATTCTGGTGTAAGTTTTACAGAAGTAGAATTAATCAACATTCTTATCTCTCCCCATACAAAAATATGCTTCCCATACGCATCATCGTTAAATATCATATTGGAATTACTTTGGACTGAAATAACAGATTCACTATCTGTAAATTTTGTAATATCTTATTGTTTTAATTGATGAAATTAATTTATTCAGGTATTCATATTTGGATGGATAAAAAGATTTTGAGTATAAATAAATGTTCTCAAATTTAAGTCCATTAGGACTTTCTAGCAAGCCAATCATAGCTTTTTTTTCGCAATTTGACAGGTCAACTATTGTTGCACGAATAGAATTTCGTACAAGGGAACTATGATTTATTTTTGAACTATCGTTCGATGATTCATCAATTCATCAATCAATCCTGATAAGCTGATCTGAAAACCAGACCAGCTCCTGATAAGCTGATCTGATAACCAAACCAGCTCTTGATAAGCTGATCTGAAAACCAGACCAGCTCCTGATAACTTGATCTGAAAACCAGACCAGGTCCTGATAAGCTGATCTGATAACCAGACCAGCTCCTGATAAGCTGATCTGATAACCAGACCAGCTCCTGATAAGCTGAACTGATAACCAGACCAGCTCCTGATAAGCTGATCTGAAATCCAGACCAGCTCCTGATAAGCTGATCTGAAAACCAGACCAGCTCCTGATAAGCTGATCTGAAAACCAGACCAGCTCCTGATAAGCTGATCTGAAAACCAGACCAGCTCCTGATAACTTGATCTAGTAGCTGATACCTGTTATTTGCTGTTAGCGAACATGGATGAGAAAGATTTAAAGCATTTGGTGTTGACCAGAAATGTGATGAAGAAAAAGCTTCGTAGTATAAAAACTGGTGAAATAGATACAAGTGAACAACTAAAAGATATATTTAAACCTATAACAGAAGAATTCAAAAATAGTTCTAAAAATATTAAAAGAATTCTTTTGAAAGAGGAAAGTAAAATCAAGACAGAAGTTGAAAATATACAAGTTTAAAGCCTGAGAAACCTTCACTCAAGATATAGACAAGTACCCCAAAGAAACTAACAGAAGAAATAATATTTGATAATACCATCTTATTTAATGATGCTAATACTGAAAATGATCATGACGATGATTTTTACTCATAGACTTCCAATTCTGAAGACATTTATACTGACTTATCAGTATTGGAAGGCAGAAATGAATTACCCCCAGTTTTTAACTTAAAAATTAAGTACATAATTAGCTAATATTTATTTAAAATTAAGTTGTAATTAAATACGATTTCATTTTTTCAGTGGTTATTTAAAGTTCTTATTAAATTACGTTGAAAGTACGGTAGCACTGCAAAATTTCCCAGTATTATTGAAGGCTTTTCAAACAGCAGCTGTTTAATGTAAACAAAAAAGTTAGGTTATCAACATGTAGAAAATTAAATTGCATAAAATCTAATTTTATGAGACCAAAGAACATCATAATGACTTTTTATATTACTTTATTCCATGATATGAAACTTTGTACTGTATATGTTATATATTTATGAAATTTAAACGAAATTCTTTTTAATACGACCGCATGATGCTTATGTGCATGTTTTCAGTAAACACACACACGCATAAAAACATATGGTACAATCATAAAACTTAAGTAGTGTTTAATTTCGCAAGGTTGGGCATTTAATTATTATTTAAATAAGCACTCAAAAACACAATTTCGTATTTAATTAGAACTTAAAAATAATTACGGTTTGATTACCAACTGAAAAAATGGGCATTAGATACAAACTATTGTTGATAGTTACCTCAAACTGAATGAAGATAAAATACAAGACAAATTAATAATATAGCTTAAAGCATTAATATTTAAGAATATAAATATTTAAATGCCAATTGAGGAACTACAACGTGAAATAAATTTAGAGAAAGAAGACAGTTATAAAATTGCAAAAGCAATTCTAAAAATTAAATAATTAAAAACAAATTGACGAGTTTACGATTAAATATACAGATTAGAAAATTAACTACATGTTAGTATATTAGTATAAATAGCTGAAAGTGCAACATGTAGATCACAACTTTTTTGAAAAAATCTGTGAAACAACTCAATGTCTTTAAAAAGAAATTTAGTAAACGAACTCCATATTAAATCTCAACAATTGTTTGTGCTTGTAGAGATGCAATGAAAGGAATATATGAAGTTTTATGGAGCTAAGTTAGGTGAAATGGAGAACTATTCTACAGAAAATAGAAATTGTTGATTTTTGAAGACTGTAATTGACACATTCTCAAAGTTTAGTACAGCTGAAAATAAAAGCTGCACTCTAAAAACCAAGGGAATGGAAAATATTTTTGAAGTGGTACGGGTACCAAAAAACTTACAAACAGATGATTCTAAAGAATTTTTTAATAAATACTTTGGAAAACTCATACACAAATAGAAGATTAAACATTACTTAATATGAAAGCATCAATACTAGAATGATTTAATAGATCATTGAAAATAATGATGTGAAAAGAATTAGCTTTAATGGTTCATATAAGTGGATTGGTATATATAAAGATTTACTTAGTGTATAAAATAGAAAAATTCATCTCACCATTAACATGTTTACGATTAAACATTCCACAAATGAGAAAAAGCTGCTTAATATAGTATAAAGTAATTTGAAGAATGAATGTTGAATTTAATAAATATAAAATTAAAACGAAAAATCTAGTTTTTTGTAGGATTGATTAGGAATGATGGGTCTTAAGAAAGGTAATTAACTAAATGTAGTGGAATTCTCTAAACTTGATGGTCTGAATGAAATATTATATATTAGTGTAATATTCAGCAGCACATCATATTATCACTTTTTATAAAGTTGTATGTACATTTTCCCATCGAAAGCGCTAGCACGCAAAATTTTACAATATGAAAATGGGATTATTATTATAGAAGATCTTCACTCTATTTATTTCTTTAGCTATCAGATCTTTAGAAAATATAGATAAACTACGGAAATTGGGCTTTGATATCCAATCTTTAAGAATGTACATGTGTATGAATAAGTATCAAACAAACTTAGTGAATGAATATAGGCTTCAACTAGAATCATGCTGAAGCATGCATAAATTTTAAAATGTACAGTAAAAATATCTTACTTTATATCTGTATGAGTATTAAATAAATTTATAGAAAAAAAAAATAAAAAATGAAAGCATGCCGAAGCATGTATAATTTAAAAAAAAAAAAAATCCTCACGTCATACAATTTTGTAAGCAAAGAAATTTTATGATTTTGTGGTCAATGAAATACATACATATGTATCTACTTTGTAAAAATTCAAAAGAGCGAACTGGTAAATTCTAATAGTAAAGATTTTTAATTGTATCACTCTACATCTCGGACTCTTACGTCACTATCCATAGAAGCATGCTAAGGCATGCATACTAGCAAAATATATAAAGCTATTAGAAGGTGATGAGATAGCAATTGTATCGGGATCAACTCAACTCATGAATGTATTGTATACGGAGATGATTGATGGTGATGATGACCTTTTTTAAGTGAATAATCATTACATATGAATGCGACAGTGGTTGACCCCTCAAACCTCATGTAGAAATACTTGAGGGGAAAAATTCTCTCAAAACATAGATATTTCATTGTTTCTAACACTTTATGAAAACACCAATGGTGAATTGCTGGTAGAGGTAACTGAGTTATTTGAGATCGATTTGATACAATAGTTGTTTATTAAACATGCATTTCTTTGTATGTAAACTAATTTCTATATACGTAATGTATATACCCAGCAAAAAATTATACAAAAATTCTCTATTCCAAGTAGTAAAATCTGAAAAAAGGAGTGGCACATTAGAAGAAAAAAAAAATAAAAATAGAGACTGACTGACCAACTAATACGTACACTCTCTCCGATGGGCACACAAAACACACTTAAACATTTCAGAAATATATATACAATACGGTGAACTTTAATAAAATGAAAAAAAATCATATAGAACATTAAATAAAAGCCATAGGTGCTCACCCTTCATAAAATAAACATATGTATATGTACCTTATTAATGTAAACATATTATCAGTATAAAGCAACAGAAATTTCGTCATACAAAGTCATCTTGTATCCTAGAGGAGCCGTCGATAGGGTATACCTAAATTATATGAAAACGAGTTCGTTTTCTGTTGATCGCTATTCAAGAAGAAAATTATGATTTAACTAATTTAAAAGTACATTTAAATTCAATCTCATATCCGTACTTCTTAACATAAAAATTCAAAATAAATGTTATCCAATTCTATATTATACTATGTATCAAAAATTCCTAAAAAGCTGTTATATGAAAGAATCTCCAGCGCTTCTAACTGCATCAGAGTTTAAGAAAAAAGCTCCTTTTATTCAATTGAATAAAATTTTAATTTGAAGAAGTAAGTAATCGTATAATAGAATATATAACGACTAAAGGACAAAGTCTAAAAGTCTTATAAATTAAGAAATATAGAAAATAACATAATTTTTATAAAAGCGTAAAGTTTCAAAAGTAATTCAAACGATTTCATCGCAAAAAACAAACAAAAAGCAGCGATTGTTTTCAACAATTATGAAAAAAATAATTACAATATAAAACTCCCTTTTGATCTCCAATGTTTATCAATAAAAAATAAAAAAGAAGTAAGTTAACTAACAACAAAAAAACTATCAGTACCTAAGCTGGAGTGCCGGATCAGTTTCATTTAAAAATGTTTATACATTTTTAAAAAGCAAAGCAAGCTTTCCAAAATAAATGTAGAAGGCTATAGCTAGAAAAAATTTTATACCCTAAAAATGTCAAACGTTGACTAACTAACATTACATCAACTTTAAAAAAATGTAAATTAAGTATAAGAAATATTTCTATTATAGTTACTATTACTATAGAGTATGTAAGTACATATCTTCAGGAATTCAGTTTTACTTAAAACAGAAAATCCTCACAAACTTTTAAGTAAACGCAGATAAAAAATAAAATGTTTTTAATTTCACCAACAACAGACATCACATGACAAAAAATAAAATAAAAATGTATTCAAAGATTGAGTTAAACACTTATTTGTATGTACATATATATGTACATACATACATACATACATACATAAAATCAATTTGTAGATATGTATGTATACATATCAAATTTCTTATCAATGCTTAAGTATTTATTAGATTTACATCATGAAAATATATGAAGCGTCGTTTAGTTAAAGCACAATGCAAATATAAACAATCCATACACTCAGGGAAAATCTGCAGCTTAAAAATAAGAATTCATCACATTAATTCAATAATTTTTAATATAATAGAAAATGTATATTGAGATATCTACAAACTAATGAGTTTAATAAATGAATACTGTAAATTAATATTTTATCCATATTGAAATTTCAATATGACTAAACCTTTGTTAATGGTTCTTATTAATTCAGCATGGTTTTTACTGATTTCAAGTTGGTTTTTCTCTGTGTGCAGAAAACTCTTTCAGTCAAAGAAGACGGATGTAGTTAAATAAACAAAATCTGTAATATAAACAAATTTCATACAGACAGACTTTAACGCGAGACAAATTTAAGCATGAGAAAATATAAAGCAATCATAAGTATAAAAGCATACTAGGATTAGGGAAGTCCAGATATATGATAGTATTTTATAGTACCAAATGTCGATATTGAAAACAATTTATTTCTACCTACATATAAATACCACCTCAAATACACACACATAGCAGAATTCATATAAGAAATATCCAAGAAAATTTCAACAACACCCCACCTTTTGCAAATCATGACGAGCCTTAAATTCTCCCTCAGATATACATACACAAATTCCCATGATCATACATACATACATATACAATATATAAGATTAATCTCAACAACACAACACTCTCACCTACCCGAAATTACAGATAGTCTTAAACTTCTACAGACATCTATACACATAGATTCTCACGGCTACATATTACAAGAACACCTCGCCCCTAATAAATCATAATCATCTTAAATTCTTACAAAAATACATACATACATACATACACATAACCAATTTACCTCAAGAACATCCTCACCTACCTCAAATCACGATCAGCCTTAAACTACTATAGACAGACACATCCACAAATCCCCATGGATACATATTACGTCAACAACCCTGCCCACCCAAATCATGGTCAGCCTTAAACTCCTACAGACACACAAACACACAGATTCCCCCGGTTGCATATTACTAGAACACCTCACCCCTCATAAATCACAATCAGCCTTAAGCTCCTACAGAAATACACACATTGAAATTCCTACAAACATACACACACACACACACATACACACGCAATCGATCTACCTCAACTACACCCCGCCCCTTCCAATCAAACCCTCACCTAAATTCTCACAGACAGACAGACAGACACATCCGCAAATTCCTATGGTTACATATTACGGCAACAACGCCGCCCACTCAAATCACGGTCAGCCTTAAATTCCCATGGTCATACACATAACCCATTTACTTTAACAACATCCTCACCCACCTCAAATCACGATCAGTCTTAAACTACTATAGACAGACACACCCACAAATCTCCATGGCTACATACATATAACGTCAACAATCCTGCCCACTCAAATCACGGTCAGCCTTAAATTCCCACAGTCTAGCAACACCTAGGGAGCATTAGAAAAAATAACTTTCACGTTTTCCCGTCGTCATTAGGAAAAATCATTTTCCCGTCGGCATTTGAAAAAACAATATTCATGTATTGCCCGGCATTAGGAAAAATTAATAATCATGTTTTGCCGTCGGCATTTGAAAAAAATAATAATCATGTTTTGCCCGGCATTAGGAAAAATTATCATGCATTGCCGTAGGCATTAGGAAAAATTAATAATCACTATTTCACCATTGGTATTAGGAAAATTCATTTTCATGATTTTCCTCGTCTGTATATACACACATAAAAACCGCCTTAATACATTCACACAAAATATTCCACACACAAACATCCACGGTCAGGCAGACCGACAGACGGACAGACAGACAGACAGACAGACATACACTTAATGGAAACAAAACCTCCTAATGTAAACAAAAAACTCATAATGTAAACAAAAAACTCCTTATGTAAACAAAAAAAAACACAAATTTCCAAGAATTTAACAATTTTCAAATTTTAATTACCCAAATTTAACAATTTCAGCAACAATTTAACAATTTCAGCCCACAATTTAACAATTTCAGCAACAATTTAACAATTTTAATTGTCCCCGGATGAACATTCCCCTACTACTAGTATGATGTTGACATCGTATTCATACCCTGTCGGGATTTGAGCTAACTTAAAAGTAACTAATGGTTAATCAGAGACGAGTGACAACTGACTCAAAAGCTAACTCATTTTACATGTTAAACGCTATTCAGTTTTTCAACGTAATGTCCTCAGAACGAGTCAGTACTCACTCACGCTGCATAAGTTTCAAATAACCACAAGTTAGCTTATTTCGAGTGAGTTTTTGGCTGATAAAATGCAAGTGCATTTTAGCTGTGAACTGACTAACTAATGGTTGGCCCATTACGATTTAGTTTGTGGCGCATCAAAAAAGAAGAAAAAAGGTATTTCTTCAGCGAACCATTATTTAACTTAGTAATGATTAACATTTTTAGTCAACTTAAATTTGAAACGATTTTAAATTTTTTTAGAGACGAGAATTGGTATCGAACCGTGCTCACTTTGTTTGTCAGCTATCATACTTAACACTTTGCTATTGCGCCATATAAAATAAAGATGGCACAGAGTTAACATAAACATAAATTTTACTTTGACATATTCTCGATAAACTTTGACTCATCTCTGCATCAGCTTTAAATTAGCTTAAAGTTAGTTCAAAACTTATCGAGTTGTACAAAAACAACTCAGTAATCTCAGCATCAGTTTTGAGTTAGCTTAAAGTTACTTCGATACTTATCGGGAAGAAGACAGTTGTACAAAAAGCAACTGACTCACATATGTATCATTTATGAGTTAGTTAAGAAGCTAGTTGTAAATGAGTTAGCAAAAAGTCACCTATATTTTGAGCTAGCTAATAAAAATCCGACAGGGTATTTACTGTAACCTATACTTCTAAATCAATCCTATCGTGAGTGTGCGTAAATCAGAGTAGTTGAGTTTAAACGATGTCTACTATAGAGCGGCCCTATGTTCCACCGGGAATTAAAGGACTATATATACATATATATACTATAGAGTAGCATGAACAATTCCATCCATGAAACTACTGAAATGTTTATTTACTAAAGCCCAACTTCGAATAAATATGTTAATACTGAACAAACTGTTGCTTTTATCATACTGTGAGTGAAAACATTTCGCTTCATACTGTTAACACAAAGAGATTGTTCATTGCGCTGATTTACACGGGCATAATTGTGCTGGCATAATATGCCAGTTTGTAGGTGAGAGAGGCAAATAGAGTGGTTTTGCGGTTGGCATAACTTTTCAAACAGCTACAAACCCGCATTAGCAGCATAAAACCAATACACACACAACTTAAAAAACAGCAAATGTTAAATGAATACTAAAAATACTAACACACAAAAAGCTTTGTATACGTACACATGTTGTGCCAGATGAATTAGTCTCGTGCAATTTGAAAAAAAAACAAAAATTGTTCTCGTGTAAACTACCTCATTGAAATGACTTTTGTTTCACGCTGCTTTCTATCATCTCATCTTTTGTTATTAATACGCAATAGCAATGTTGAATTTTTTTAACATCCTTTTCAGCGATTATTCTAGTATTTTCCCTTTTCCTACAACTGGCAACACTGATCTTTAAAAGCATATTGTTTTTGCATGAACTTAATCGAGGTTTACTCAACACATGTCCTGTTTCATATTTATAAATGTTAGTATGCTCTTGTATAAGTAAACAAACCAACATCATTTTACTGCGCTCTTAACTATTGAGTATTCATTGCTTGAGTTTCATACCCTGATACCTAAATAAAAACGGCAAGCGTTGCGTTAGCAGCAGGGTACGTATTTTCAGTACAATCAAATAATATTTTCACATTTAAATGTACTGAAGATGCGTACCCTGCTGCTAACGCAACGCTTGCCGCTCTTATTTAGGTATGAGGGATAGTTATTCATCTGTATGAAATAGAAATGAAACGAATAAAAAAATTATAGCGCAAGTTTCATGAACATCATTATTTAGTTTCATGCATATGTTTAATGTCTACTCATTTATATTTAAAATTTCATGAGTCAGTATGAATAATGAAAAAACGATGCATTGAGTACGAAAAAACTAAACAAGTTTGTCTTAAGTCTTGTTTTAGACTCGGCAGTTTTTCTTGAAGCAGTTCTCTTCAATTCTCTTTTAAAACTGCTCGTGATTTTTGTATTAATGCAGTTAAAGAAATAACAAAAGAGAATTGAAGTAACTTTTCGGTACAAGCAGCGTTGTATATTTTTTTTTTTTCTCAAAAACCCTCAAGTCGAACAAAAAATCTTTTTTTTTCTCATTAAAAATCTTTTTTAGTAAATATATATTTTGTTTCAAATGAACTAACAAACGTAAAGGTATATAACTCAAAATATTAACTGAATCGAGCATGTATAAGATAAATATATGTATGCACATAATTCATACTTTTGATACTTTTGATACTTTTGATACTTAAATAATATACTAAAAACACCAAATATGCTATCCTTAAAAATCTTATTTTTAACAAAGAAATTTTTAATATTGTTAACATTCCGAAAAATTTCGAAAATAAGATAACATATGGTATCGCTTGGTACAAGCAAGTCAGTACCGCATTTCTTTCTCCTCTCTCCCATAAACTCAGACTCGCTTCAAAAAAAAAAAAAAAAAAAAAAAAAAAAAAAAAAAAAAAAAAAAAACTGCCGAGTCTAAAACATGACTAAGTAGCAGAGAAATAATAAGAGGGACATGGGTAACGCTGGGTACAAGCAAGTCAGTACCGCTCTTCTTTCTCCTCTCTCCCATAAACTCAGACTCGCTTCAAAAAAAAAAAAAAAAAAAAAAAAAAAAAAAAAAAAAAACCGAGTCTAAAACATGAGTAAGTAGAAGAGAAATAATAAGAGGGACATGGGTATATTGATAAGTACGGAAACATTCTCCAGCAGAAAAGTTTTAATTGCTAATAACACAATTTTCAATTAATAATTGCTATTTGTTAATCCATAATGATAATTAACGAATCATATAATACTTGCTATTAATAATTACTACGCTATTCTTAACATTTAATCTATTATGTATTCCATTATACTATTATATTTATTATATTATTATTATTATTATATTATATTATATATACATTGGGTAAATATATGATATGTAAAATATACATAACGGTTCGAAATTAGAAGTTAGATCTGTCAAATAAATTACTCAAACTTATTTTGTTTCCCTTATAACAGTAAATTATTCTCCATGCTATACTTTTCAATATTTTTATTCTGATATAATTTAACCCATAAAACACACAAACACAGATGAAGAATGATGATGTTGTAGCATCAGCATATATCATCTTGTTCCGTAAAATATCATAAACATCTTCAAGAACTGTGTTTCTAATATATGATCTATTAGCGTCATAAAAACTAGCTTTGGTCTCAAAAACCATTAACATAAACTCAATAAAAATATTTTTTTTTTTGTAATTATTTTATTACTTTTTAAGGCTCTAGGTCAACTATTTTCTTCAAATAAAACTCTTTTGTGTTTTATTACAGAATTTTTATTTTTGTTCAATATGTATGGCCCTCTCAAACATTTATGATAGAGAGAATGTTAGTATTGCGCTAAAAACTACGAACACCTTAAATTTACTATTTACGAACACAAAAACTAGAATAGAAAAATTAGACAAACATAATGTGGTATACAGACGGAGATGGAATAAATACATGTAAGAAAGTATTCGTAGGAACTGCTAAATCGAAACTCAGAAAAAGATTATCGGCACACAAATCAAATTATAAAAATCGAAGTGAAGTAACAGAGCAAAAAACAGCATTAGCAGCCCACTGTGGATCGAGTGGTCACTCTCCATGTATGTTTTTCTTTTATTTATTGTATCTTCATATATGAACTAACAATAAGTATTCAAATCTTAAATTTAAAATACATGTAATTAGTAGGCCCGACCAATGTCGGACATAAACTTAGTGATAGTTATTAATAATACATAAGTAGTGATAATCAAAAAGGAAAAATAAATGTATTATCAAGCAGTGTTGAGTATCTGGAGTGTTGAGTATAAGAGCCCTTGTGTCGCTCTTTTTTAGGCGGATGTGTCCAGTAGAATTAAAAATATTATGAGCAAGCGCATTAGGATGTGACTCGAGTTTTGTTAAATATTTGCTGCGCATTTTGCAATTTCTTCAGTCACTAGTGGCATATATAAATCACGATGTATATTTGAATTTTTGATAAACCATGGAGCCGATGTTATCAAACGTAAAATTTTGTTTTACATTCGTTGGATTTTCTCAACATTTGAAGCTGAAGCAGTGCCCCATAGCTGAATTCCGTAGCATCATATTGGCTTTAAAAGCGACTTGTATGTTAAAAGTTTGCAGTCTAGGCTGAGTATTGAATTTCTACCAATCAGCCAATGTACCTGAGTTAATTTAAGTTTCATTTGAGTTAACTTAGAGTTAATGTTGTGTTTCCATGTAAGTCGTCGATCAAGGTGTATACCAAGGTATTTTACATGTGAATGTTGAGGAAAAATTTGATATTGATTCTAATGGGGGAACAAGTATCTCTTCGTAAGGTAAATGTTACTTGAACACACTTTTGTTCATTTACCTTAATTCTTAACCATAGTTCCATCTGAGTAATGTGTTCCTGGAGTTTGCGGGATGTCTCATCAGGGTTTTCGTGCATACTAAGGCAGGCTGTATCGTCCACAAATGTAGAAGTATGGATACTCCTGCTCACAGGCATATCACAAGTATAAATCAAATACAAAACTGGATCCAGTATACTCCCCTGTGGCACACCGGATGAGATAGTTTCAGGCATACTCATAAAGTCTCCTTCCACAACTGTAAATTTTCGGGCAAGAATGTAACTTTCCAAAAGGTTTAGAATGTTTATTGGTAAGTATGTCTTCAATTTTAAAATTAGTCCTTCATGCCACACTTTATCAAATGCCTGAGAAACATCAATAAACAGGGCAGAACAATATTTCTTTTCTTCAAATGTTTTTCTTATAAATTGAACCAATCTATGCGTTTGCTCAATGGTGCTTTGCTGGCTTCTAAAACCAAATTGATGGTCCGGGATGCATCCATTATCAGTTAAAATTGAAGACAATTTTGTCATGAGTAGCTTTTCAAAGAGCTTTGAGATTGTTGACAGTAAACTTATTGGCCTACATGACTCAGCCTTGGTAAGATCTTTACCTGGCTTTGGAATCATTTTAACCTTGGCAAGCTTCCAGCTGTGTGGATAATACTCCAGTCGTAAAATAGCATTAAAAATGGATAAGAGGATTCTAATTGCGATACGAGGCAACTTAATCAGCATCTGCTTACCAATTCCATCAATACCGGGAGCTTTTTTTCGGGTTGAGTTCGGCAATCAGTTTTTGTACATCACACGTCTTAAATTTTAAGGGTCGAGGGGGTAGAGTAACTACACTCGGCAAATCAGCAACACCGGTACATGTGTTTGGGGTAAATACGGATTTTAAATGCTCAGCAAATATGTTACCTTTTTCAGTATCGTTTCTTGCACAACCTCCGGTAGATGTGCGCAGAGCTGGCTTAAACTCAACGGGTCTTTTAAGCTTTTTAGTAGCGCGCCACAAAGAGTAATTAGATGCTGGTGTGACATCAAGACCTTCCAGATCATTTTTAAGAGATGCAGTTTTTTCAGATGCAAGCAACTCTTGGAGTCGTTTAGTGCACTCTTTAAATCTGATTTTGTGTTGAGGTGATCTGTGCTGTTGCCATTCTCTTCTAGCTCTTCTTTTTTCACGTACGAGACATTCAACATCTGTAGAATAAATTATATTAAACCCAGTCTACAGATTGGAGGTAGCTTGTTTAATATACTAGTTAAGATTGGCAATGTTAGATTCAATATCATCGGGTGTTCCTAGCGTAATATTTTCCGTGCAATGACTACTAAGATATTTTTTGAACCCCAGCCAATTAACACGATTTATCATCTTCATATATGAATGAGGTAAGTCACTTCTTAGTGGGCTGCAGTTTGTAACGATCGTGGGAGAGTGATCGGACGAGAGATCTAGGGAAGCTTCAACGTGAATTAATTCCCTACAAATACTTTTTATGACGCCAAAATCTATAACATCCGGAATTTTTCGAACGTCAGTAGGCCAGTGAGTAGGCTCCCCACTCGAAATAACATCCAAGCCCATTTTTGAAATTGTGTTGAACAGCGCCCGACTTCTAGGCGTAATAAGACGCGAACCCCAAAACGTATGCTTAGCATTGTAGTCGCCAGCTGCTACGAAACAAGGTCCAAGAGATTTGTAGAATTTCTCGTATTGATCCTCAGTGATTGAAAATCTGGGAGGAGAGTAAATTGAAGATATCACGAAATTTGTACAAAAATGTTCAATGCAGATATTTGTTGCTTGTGGATGTTCTTCGCAAATCTTGTCAAGAATATAGTGCTTGAGTCTTGACTATTAGAATTGCTGATCCACCGCATGCTCTCCCTCTAGGGTTTTTTTGTAATATATATGTAGTGTAGCAATATTTTTTTCCGCAAGGAAGTGCTCAAGTTCATTTTTATGTTGGCGAAAGCCGTTTGCGTTCCAGAAACATATTGTTAACGTGTTCATGGCTTATTAATTAATGCTTGAAGCAGTGTATTCTGCATTCGTAGCATTTCTTGCATCATGCTTGTCATATTTGTTGTAAAGTTGTTGATAGTTTGCACAAGATTTTCACTAGTGGCTTCAAGGCGACTGAAATTAAAGCTTGTGTTAGCATTTGTTGAATTACTTAGTGGGGACACTTTCTGCGCGGGAATAGAATTTGTCTTGGCAGCATCGACATACGATACACGGGAAGTAACTGGTTGCCTCATTTGCGCAAAAGTGGCGGAGGAAGCATTTGTTGTTTGAAATGGACCTAATTTAGGTTTTTGCACAATGGCCTCTTTGATGAAAGATTACACAGGACAACCTCTGAATTAGCGGTGTGATTACCTCCACAATTACTGCATTTTTTTCCTGCTTGATCTTTTGGTTTAGTACAACTAGCAGTACCGTGCAATTAAGCGCAGATAACACACACTGTAGTTAAATTGCAGTAAGCTTTTGTATGGCCATATTCTTGGCAATTATGGCACTGCACGGGACCTGAACGCTTATGTGGCTCTTCAGCTGTGATTTTTCTGTATAAAAGGTATTTTAGGCTATAAATTGGATGAGTCTCGTTTTTTTTTCAACTGTATATCATTCGGCTCCAGTTCAACACGAAATACGGGTTGGGGTACCTTTTCTCTGTTTATTATGTTAGATACATTTTTTACCTTAAATCCCTGGAAGATAAATTTGAATTTTCGTTTCATCGATGTTGTCACGTTTTATTGGAACAATGTGAAATTTATTCTCACCAATGATCGAAATTAATTTTTTAATAAGGGCATTTGAATTTTTTTCTCAAATAGATTGGTGGCGGCTTGGTTGTTTTATTCGAGGATACATTGGGTTTGTCATCGTGCAAAATTTTAAAGCGGTTTTGGCGATTAGTTGAGGATGCGCTGTTATCCCTAGACATCTTTGGAGCAGATGAAATTTTTGAAGAATTCGGGCTTCGCCCACGCTTTACCGCGGTTATATATCTGTCCATTCCGACTTGTACCTTGTTATCTGTAGTGATAACTTTTTTAAGTGATGAACACGAGCCTGAAGGGTATGATATTACTGACTTATATGAAGAAGTACTAGGCAACTGTAATGTTAATGAATCACTACTATTTGAGATAAATAATACGACGATATTACAATAAGAACATAATTATAAAAAAAGATACACAGTTGAAATGCTAAACACTCCCGCAGATATACGAATGAACTACAAAACAGACACAGAAAATTGCGCGCATACTTAGACATATAATAACAAAATATAAACATAAAAAATTTTAGTAATCTCTGCACTGTCGTAATTAGTAGACGGCTTTACTCAAGTAATGCAAAACAAAGGATTGTATTTGTTTTTTGTTTTTCCATGTTTGTGATTCTTTTAACAAATTTAGTTTATATATGTATTTATTACAAATAATGTTAATGTATGTAAAGTAATAAAAAATATTGAACACAAATAAAAATTCTGTAATAAAACACAAAAGAGTTTTATTTGAAGAAAATAGTTGACCTAGAGCCTGAAAAAATAATAAAATAACTTAAAACACATAAGGTCGAATAAAAAATAAACTAATAAGTAAAAATATTTTTTTATATTTCCTATCAAAGTATATATTCCATTTTTGTGAGAAATTTCCAAGAAAAAAATTATATTCCCCGTTTCATGGCATTCAAAATTCAAGGCTGGCATGCGAACCTATCCCATATACTTTTTAATGTTACAAAGAGACTTACTTTTATTTCTGATGGCTGTTGTTCCTCATCAAACATGGATTCATTTGGCTTTTCAAAAACTGGATGATAAACAGATTTGCCATGCACACGACCCCTCTCTGCGCAACCGACCCTACCTGTCCCACGCGTTGCTGTACTGATACCAACTGTTGATCCTTGAAGCCATCCCGGTCTTGGCTATAATAAATTAATGCAATAATAACAAACCCAATAATAATAATGAAAATAAATTAATAATAATAATAATGAAAATAGTTATGATAATATAATAATAAGGCCTGGCCCATAATGATAATAATAATAATAATAATAATAATATCCATATTACTGAATAAAAAAAATTCATGAGCACACAAACTAAATTTTTCACGGATATGTTAAACAACGTAGCCACAATTCCAGTTTATGAGAGGGCAGAACTTTGCTCCTTCCCAAACACAACAGACCCATTAAAATATCGCCCGATTACTTGCTTATGTACCGTGTACATACTTCTAACTGCTTGTATTTCACAGAAAATATATTAAGAAGACAATCGACTATTAGCGATTGAGCAAAAAGGTTGCATTAAAAACTCACAGAGATGCAAAGAACAGCTAGTCATAGACTCAGTAGTAATGGAACAGGCTTATCAGAAAAGGAGAAATATATTTTCAGCTTACATAGACTACAAAAAAGGATTTGACAGCGTGCCACACACATGCAGAGTTCGTAATTGCACATGAGTGTACAGCTCATGAGCCAATATTTGTGCACATGATAAAAAAATATGCGATTAATTGCAATTATCGGTTAATATCGATTAATAAAGAAAATATACTATTATAATTTTTTCTAAAACCAAAATAAATTATGTATGAGTTTTAGTCGAACTGAATGGGTTTAGCCAAAGAAATTTAATTATTTTGTCCTGAGTTCGCGTTTTAATTGAATTCTTCAACTAAATTATATTCATATTTTGAGAAAATTTTAAGCCATGTAAAACGAAGTTCGTAAATCAGAAATTATGAGCATCAAAAACAATACAAATTGTGGAAAATTAATCTTTTGGTAGGAAAATTTTTTTAAACGAAGTATATTTCTATTTTCTTAATTTATTTTTTATTCAATTTTGTATCCACGGTATTTTTATACCGTTTTTTATACGAAGAAGTCTACGTATCTACCAACCGAATAAAAATATGTTTGTATCAGTTGTAATGAAATTTTTGAGATATTACCACGTTTTTGAAATAAAATTGGCAGAATGTAATAAAATTGTCTATATATCGTATTTCAATGGTGCTTAGCCAAATCATCAATAGACTTCAATCACATATTTTGGACAGTCACAAACCTCTTATCTTATGCACAGACTATTTGAGAATTCACAAATAATATTTTTGAAAATCACAAAATAAGCGTAGTGGGTCTAGAAACTTTAATAAAACCCAGCAAATAATTTATATGCGATATGAATCTGTTTTAATTTTCTATACCTTTAGACAATTAGAAATCCATTGGATAACAATAAAAGTATTTATAAGGAAAAATTTAAAATTAAATCTAAATTTTACATTTAAGAAATTTATTATCGACAATTCATAAATTTCAATTAAAATAAACTTATGACATATATATATTGTACATATTTTATATTAAAAATTTTAATTTTAATTTTTTATAAGTTGAATTTGCACTGTATACAAATTTGTCATAAATTTATTGCTTAAATAAGGGAGACATTTTTAATCGTAACCGAGCGATTAATGGGTTCGATTACGATTAAAAGGTGCAATTAATCGCGATTACGATTATAATCGCTGTACAAAACCTAGGCCGGGTTTACATCTGTGTGCCTTGTGCCACACAGTTTGATTCATACATATTTATTAAGTTAAACAGTTTCATACATAACTAGTAGACAATTTTATAGAATCTAAAATGATTGGAAACAGTTTAAATCAATAAATACATGTCTGGATATGTATATAAAAATATTTTTTGATTTATTCAAATGTAATCTACTAAATATCTCGACCGTATATGCAGTGTTGCCAGAAAATGATGATGAGAGATTGCTAAATCTGTAAAAATAATTCTGCTAAAATGTTCTGCAGAAGAAAAGTATAATGCCACATTTAAAGTTTAAATTTCATACAAAATATTTTAGCTTTATTTGACAAATTTCCGATAGAAATATGTCAAATAAACCTTTAATAAACCTTTTAATATGAATATGAATATATATATATTATACTTTTCTTCTGTAGAACATTTTAGCAGAATTATTTTTATATATATTTTTATATATATTTCCTGGGATTGCCCATTTCCTTTAATTGTTCCTCGGCACTTATGTATGCATAATTTTTTTGTATTTATATTTATTTTGAAGACATCAAATACCGTCTTAGTTAGTACCTGTGGTAAATGTAAAGGCTAAACTTTAAGAGGAGAATAACTTAAACTTCTCTATTGAGTTTCAGTGACACTTCGTGCAAAAAATTATAATTTTTTGCCGCACTTTTTTTAATGTAGGATTATATTTTGTTTTAAATTTTTTCCGCATAACTTACAAGGACTAATAATTTTTCACTAACAATATTTGCCAAAGCGACAACAAAACCTTGAAATAGTACATACTAAATTTTGCAACAACAGAAGCGCAACAGTAAAGGTATTCACGTCAACTCTTGCAACTGTGTACAAATGCATAATGGCACTTTCTGACGTGACCAACCCATTTTGTTTAATTGTCTATAAAGCAACACAATATGTGCATAGATATATTGTACTCGTATGTTTGTTTAAATGCTGAAACGAAGTGTTGGAACTTCACTGATTAATTTTGTAATCAATTCACTAATAAAAATATCAATATTAATAGTATTGGTATTATTTAACAAAATTCTAATAACTATTTGAGCCACAGTCTTTTGAAGATAACAAAATTATGTATTTGTTACCTTAAAATCGAATTTGAAGATTTCTTTATAATTTCTAGCTAAGAATTTTTAAATATTTTTTTAATTTTTTAATTAATTTATTTGTATCGAAAATATCTTCAACGACTTGTTTTTTCATTTAAAAGAAAAACATTTAGGAATTTCTGCGTTGTAATTTGGTGTATAAGTACTTTTTGTAAATTTTTTTTGGTTTGGCAATGCCATAAAAAGTTGCACAACTTTGCAAAATTTACCCTGATAATCTTGCACTTATTCAGACCCTGACAATTTTGCATCATTTGTGCAAAATAATTTTCTATGTGGTTGTTGTTATATTTTTTTAAAATGTTGCAATTTTGCTTTTCTGCAACAGTGCAACTTTTGACGTGAATACCTTTAGTAACAAAGAAAATATAAAAAAAACAATAAAAGTATATAAAGCATAACTAGACAAAAACGAAAATTTTTAAGGGAAAAAGTTCAGATTGTATTGATATGATCACAAAAGTTGTTCAGCTTTTCCGTAACTGCAACTTTGCCAAATATTATAAGCAAAAAATTAGCAGCCCGTGTAAGTTATTCTGAAAAAAGTGGAAAAAATGTCCGTAATTTTTGCAAAAAAAAAGTACATAACATAACAAGATTTGTTTGGTAGGAATGTTAGCTACATTATTGTTATAAATAGTTTAGACCAAGCCTTAATACGCTGTTAGCCAAAAACTGAAAACGCGCACTGATTTTCGAAATATTTCGCGGCCTATAAAAAATTGGTCAAAAAAATCGCCAAACTGAACCTTTACTGTCAAAACCGTGTGAATTTTTCACTGTTGCACAGCTTAATTGCACAATTCTACTGATATTACTTATGAAATAAATTACATCGTTGTAGTAAACAAAACGTCATATAGAATTTAAAAATAAAACACACTTCCTCATATTTTGGAGTAGTTGGCCGATGTTTTTTCTAAACTATATTGGGTGATTACGAAAATATTTACCGAGTATGAGTGAAAAAGAAAAATCGAATTTTACATTTTTTCTAGTTGTAATTCAGAAAGCGTCAACGGTAATTTACATTCAGAAAGCATCAATTGTAATTTGGATTTATCAATTTAAATTCAAAAAGCGTCAATTGTAATTCAGAAATGTCAATTGTAATTCAGAAAAAAAACAAATTTTATTAACTATGAATTAATTTTAATTTTATTAAAGCAAAAAAACTATTTTTTTATAATTTTTTTCCTCTTATTTCCAATACTTTTTTTTCCAATAATTACTATAGGAGAAACACTATCTACAACAGTGGTGAATGTTTTTATATAATTTTTGGCCATAAAATTTTTCTTTATATATATTATTTTCTGAATTACAATTGATGGTTTCTGAAGTACCATTGACGCATTCTGAATTTAAATTGATAAATCTAAATTACAATTGACGCTTTCTGAACTACAACTGGAAAGGTGTAGAAATAAGGATTAAAGAAAACATGTGGTGTACTTAATTCTATTACAAACTCGTCATAGTCGAAGTCGAAATATGCCAACCACGTTAAGGAGGAGTATCATATCATATTTTATTATGTACTTAAATAAATACCTTGGTAATGACCCCAGAATGTATCTAGAAAAATCTACCTGCCTTTAATTAATATTAATTCTTGTCGATAAGCGTGAATACTGCTCCACGACCTGCTGAAGAGTTTTATTTTTAATTTGTATTTTACTTTTTGGTTATAAATACGGTGTAATTGACTTCTTAAGTAATATACGTTTGTACATATATATGTTGTGTGCAGAATAGAAGAGTAGTAAACGTTTACTTACTGTTTCACAACATCGAAAGAAAATTTCGTTTTGTGCAATTACATTTTAAACAAAATTCACATTTAAAACACAACCAAAAACTAAATTTTGTGGTTTCAAATGTAAATACTTTATATTAATTAAGAATGTAAGATAACTAGTATAAGTTATTTAAAATTGAATTGATATCAGCACATTTTTGAATTAGTATTAAATTGATTTTATTTTATAAAATAGTCCTTATTTTTAAAACGCATCATATTTTTTTAATCGTTGAAGGCCTATACACATACGAATGTAAATGTCATCACCGGCATTATGCTAGGAACACAATTGGGACGAACGACGAATTTCGTCCACGTCGACGAATTCGTCGATAAGAATTCGCTGCGTAAATTCGCATGTGAAGCACAATAATGACGAATTTACTCAGCGAATTCAGCTCTTATTAATACGTTAAACTTCGCCCTTTTCAACTGACAGCTAAGTTGAAATACATGGTTTCTTATGAGGGCTGTTACATTCAGTACGTGTCCGTCAACGCAAAGTACAAAAACTGGTCAACTTTTAACTTTTTGCGTACGTTGAATAGTTTGACAGATATTGATTGGTTTTTTTGGTATGTTCTGAATTAGGATTTTGTGTTTTGTGGCAGCAAAAATAAAATCAAACAAAAGAAATAAACGAAATAAATAAAAAAATTTTAATTTACTGCCAGTTTATAGAAGCCATGTAAAAATTCTCGGCTGTCTATTTATATTGAAAACAAAAACAAATTTTGAGTGCTTTATTTTTATTTCCAATATAAATAGGCAGGCGAGAATTTTTACATGGCTTCTATAAACTGGCAGTTAATAAATAAAAAGAGAATCAACCTACTGAAGCTGTTCAAATGCTTCCGTCAATAAAGTACTCATTTTGCCAACCTTCTCCGTCGTTGCGATAATGTCAGTTGGAAAAGGCGAAGTATAACGTATGAGGGATTCATTGTGCCCCGGCCTTTATAATTGATAAAGTTGGTTATTGTCAGTGTGACCATATTAGACTATTTTGGGCTAAATTTAGCTCATTTCTTCTGGATTTATTTTTAAATTTTCATTCAGCTCTTACCTTAATTTCTTAGCTTTTTTTAAAAAATGATTTAGCTTTTTTAGCCTTTTTTTAATATAAATTGCGTATTCTCTAAAAATATATTAAAGACATAAAATTGTTATAAAAATTAAAATTTTGTAACTTTTATGTATATATGTATATATATAAATTTTTTACATTGCAAAATGTAAATTGTACGACAATTTTATAACAAAAATGGAAAATATAAAAATAGAGGACAATGACAAAATGGTTAGAGTTACAATGGCAAAAGTTAAATTCATATTAGTGGCCAGAAGACTTACGTTTTTTGAGTATACAATTCTTTGAGTTCATCTGAACGTGCATTCAGTGGCATGAATTTACTCAAAACAAAAATTAGAAATAGATTTTCTTTAAATATCATAAATTCAATTTTAAAATAAACTTTCGTATTTTAGTATAAATGTTTTTACATTTTTAAAAAATCTTTAAAGCTATTTTGGGAAGTTTTGACTTTGTTTTTATTTAATATAAAATACATATAATAATTAATAAATAATTCCATTGAAGAATCAGGTATTCAATATTTTTTATTTCATATAATAAAAAATATTTTTGTGTATGTATATATTTAGCGTTATTTTAGCAATAAGAAACTATTAAAATATACATTTTTAGCTTATTTAAGCATTTTTCAAACGTGATTTATAGTGTGGCCACAACAAAAAAAAATTTTATGCTGAATGGAGCTTAAAATAATGATAAAAATGCTAAAAAAAAATAAAGGGTGTTTTTTATTGAGGTATAGAACTTTAAGTTGGCATCACTTTTTTAACTGGCGGCCATTTTGTCAGCTGTCAAGTGATTAATATTTAGTTTGGTTTGCCATTTCATCATGAACAGGTTGACAAAAGAACAACGCTTGCAAATCGTGCAAATTTATTTCGAAAATAATGGTTCAGTTCGCGAAGTTTACCGCAAGCTCCGTCCATTTTATGGTCGACATAATCGTCCATCAGAGCAATTAATTCGGTTAACCATGGATCGTTTTCGCACTACGTTTACTCTATGTGATAATACGCATCCGCAGAGACGTCGAACAGTGCGCATCGAAGAAACAATTGCCGCTGTAGAGCAAAGTGTTGAAGAGGACCCGAATGAATCGATTCGCCACCGTGCACAGCAATTGGAGCCGACTAACCGACTATTTTGTTCCCGAATTGGATGGCATGAATGTGGATGAGTTGTGGTTCCAACAAGACGGCGCTATATACCACACAGCGCACGTCACAATCGATTTATTGAAGGAAACATTCGATGAGCGCATAATTTCGCGGAATGGACCTGTCAATTGGCCACCAAGATCGTGTGATTTGACACCATTGGATTATTTTCTTTGGGGATATGTGAAGTCGCTCGTCTACGCCAACAAACCAGAAACGTTAGGGGACTTGGAAGCCAACATTCGTGGCGTTATTGCCAACATACGGCCCCATATGCTCGAAAAAGTTGTTGAAAATTAGACCTGTAGAATTAGCTTTATTCGAGCCAGCCGCGGCGGCCACATGCCCGAAATCATATTTAAACATTAATGGCATAAAATTATCCTTCCAATAAAGCCAAATTGATGGACATTAAAACGATTTTCTTGTGTTTTATTTCAATTCGAAGTTCTATACCCCTCAAAAAAACACCCTATATTTGAAAATGCTAAAATATCAGAATGGTGTTTTAATAATTATATCGTTGTAATTACGAAGTTGATTCAAAAGTAAAAACAACAATTCAGGAACATACAAAATACAATTGCTTAATTCATAAAACCTCTTGAATCTTTGTATGATTTATATGTATGTATGTATGATTTGTATGTATAATAATGTAAAATATGCTGTTGGTAAATTTCATATAAAAATGAAATACATAAAATAACTTGGCACTTTTATTTTATGTATTTCATTTTTATATGAAATTTACCAACAGCATATTTTACATTATTATACATACAAATCATACATACATATAAATCATACAAAGATTCAAGAGGTTTTATGAATTAAGCAATTGTATTTTGTATGTTCCTGAATTGTTGTTTTTACTTTTGAATCAACTTCGTAATTACAACGATATAATTATTAAAACACCATTCTGATATTTTAGCATTTTCAAATATTTTTTTTTATCATTTTTATCATTATTTTAAGCTCCATTCAGCATAAAATTTTTTTTGTTGTGGCCACACTATAAATCACGTTTGAAAAATGCTTAAATAAGCTAAAAATGTATATTTTAATAGTTTCTTATTGCTAAAATAACGCTAAATATATACATACACAAAAATATTTTTTATTATATGAAATAAAAAATATTGAATACCTGATTCTTCAATGGAATTATTTATTAATTATTATATGTATTTTATATTTAAATAAAAACAAAGTCAAAACTTCCCAAAATAGCTTTAAAGATTTTTTAAAAATGTAAAAACATTTATACTAAAATACGAAAGTTTATTTTAAAATTGAATTTATGATATTTAAAGAAAATCTATTTCTAATGTTTGTTTTGAGTAAATTCATGCCACTGAATGCACGTTCAGATGAACTCAAAGAATTGTATACTCAAAAAACGTAAGTCTTCTGGCCACTAATATGAATTTAACTTTTGCCATTGTAACTCTAACCATTTTGTCATTGTCCTCTATTTTTATATTTTCCATTTTTGTTATAAAATTGTCGTACAATTTACATTTTGCAATGTAAAAAATTTATATATATATACATATATACATAAAAGTTAAAAAAATTTATTTTTTATAACAATTTTATGTCTTTAATATATTTTTAGAGAATACGCAATTTATATTAAAAAAAGGCTAAAAAAAGCTAAATCATTTTTTAAAAAAAGCTAAGAAATTAAGGTAAGAGCTGAATGAAAATTTAAAAATAAATCCAGAAGAAATGAGCTAAATTTAGCCCAAAATAGTCTAATATGGTCACACTGACAATAACCAACTTTATCAATTATAAAGGCCGGGGCACAATGAATCCCTCATACGTTATACTTCGCCTTTTCCAACTGACATTATCGCAACGACGGAGAAGGTTGGCAAAATGAGTACTTTTTGAGCATTTGAACAGCTTCAGTAGGTTGATTCTCTTTTTATTTATTAACTGCCAGTTTATAGAAGCCATGTAAAAATTCTCGCCTGCCTATTTATATTGGAAATAAAAATAAAGCACTCAAAATTTGTTTTTGTTTTCAATATAAATAGACAGCCGAGAATTTTTACATGGCTTCTATAAACTGGCAGTAAATTAAATTTTTTTTATTTATTTCGTTTATTTCTTTTGTTTGATTTTATTTTTGCTGCCACAAAACACAAAATCCTAATTCAGAACATACCAAAAAAACCAATCAATATCTGTCAAACTACTCAACGTACGCAAAAAGTTAAAAGTTGACCAGTTTTTGTACTTTGCGTTGACGGACACGTACTGAATGTAACAGCCCTCATAAGAAACCATGTATTTCAACTTAGCTGTCAGTTGAAAAGGGCGAAGTTTAACGTATTAATAAGAGCTGAATTCGCTGAGTAAATTCGTCATTATTGTGCTTCACATGCGAATTTACGCAGCGAATTCTTATCGACGAATTCGTCGACGTGGACGAAATTCGTCGTTCGTCCCAATTGTGTTCCTAGCATAATGCCGGTGATGACATTTACATTCGTATGTGTATAGGCCTTCAACGATTAAAAAAATATGATGCGTTTTAAAAATAAGGACTATTTTATAAAATAAAATCAATTTAATACTAATTCAAAAATGTGCTGATATCAATTCAATTTTAAATAACTTATACTAGTTATCTTACATTCTTAATTAATATAAAGTATTTACATTTGAAACCACAAAATTTAGTTTTTGGTTGTGTTTTAAATGTGAATTTTGGTTAAAATGTAATTGCACAAAACGAAATTTTCTTTCGATGTTGTGAAACAGTAAGTAAATGTTTACTACTCTTCTATTCTGCACACAACATATATATGTACAAACGTATATTACTTAAGAAGTCAATTACACCGTATTTATAACCAAAAAGTAAAATACAAATTAAAAATAAAACTCTTCAGCAGGTCGTGGAGCAGTATTCACGCTTATCGACAAGAATTAATATTAATTAAAGGCAGGTAGATTTTTCTAGATACATTCTGGGGTCATTACCAAGGTATTTATTTAAGTACATAATAAAATATGATATGATACTCCTCCTTAACGTGGTTGGCATATTTCGACTTCGACTATGACGAGTTTGTAATAGAATTAAGTACACCACATGTTTTCTTTAATCCTTATTTCTACACCTTTCCAGTTGTAGTTCAGAAAGCGTCAATTGTAATTTAGATTTATCAATTTAAATTCAGAATGCGTCAATGGTACTTCAGAAACCATCAATTGTAATTCAGAAAATAATATATATAAAGAAAAATTTTATGGCCAAAAATTATATAAAAACATTCACCACTGTTGTAGATAGTGTTTCTCCTATAGTAATTATTGGAAAAAAAAAGTATTGGAAATAAGAGGAAAAAAATTATAAAAAAATAGTTTTTTGCTTTAATAAAATTAAAATTAATTCATAGTTAATAAAATTTGTTCTTTTTCTGAATTACAATTGACATTTCTGAATTACAATTGACGCTTTTTGAATTTAAATTGATAAATCCAAATTACAATTGATGCTTTCTGAATGTAAATTACCGTTGACGCTTTCTGAATTACAACTAGAAAAAATGTAAAATTCGATTTTTCTTTTTCACTCATACTCGGTAAATATTTTCGTAATCACCCAATATAGTTTAGAAAAAACATCGGCCAACTACTCCAAAATATGAGGAAGTGTGTTTTATTTTTAAATTCTATATGACGTTTTGTTTACTACAACGATGTAATTTATTTCATAAGTAATATCAGTAGAATTGTGCAATTAAGCTGTGCAACAGTGAAAAATTCACACGGTTTTGACAGTAAAGGTTCAGTTTGGCGATTTTTTTGACCAATTTTTTATAGGCCTCGAAATATTTCGAAAATCAGTGCGCCCTCAAAAAATGGCGTTTTCAGTTTTTGGCTAACAGCGTATTAAGGCTTGGTCTAAACTATTTATAACAATAATGTAGCTAACATTCCTACCAAACAAATCTTGTTATGTTATGTACTTTTTTTTTGCAAAAATTACGGACATTTTTTCCACTTTTTTCAGAATAACTTACACGGGCTGCTAATTTTTTGCTTATAATATTTGGCAAAGTTGCAGTTACGGAAAAGCTGAACAACTTTTGTGATCATATCAATACAATCTGAACTTTTTCCCTTAAAAATTTTCGTTTTTGTCTAGTTATGCTTTATATACTTTTATTGTTTTTTTTATATTTTCTTTGTTACTAAAGGTATTCACGTCAAAAGTTGCACTGTTGCAGAAAAGCAAAATTGCAACATTTTAAAAAAATATAACAACAACCACATAGAAAATTATTTTGCACAAATGATGCAAAATTGTCAGGGTCTGAATAAGTGCAAGATTATCAGGGTAAATTTTGCAAAGTTGTGCAACTTTTTATGGCATTGCCAAACCAAAAAAAATTTACAAAAAGTACTTATACACCAAATTACAACGCAGAAATTCCTAAATGTTTTTCTTTTAAATGAAAAAACAAGTCGTTGAAGATATTTTCGATACAAATAAATTAATTAAAAAATTAAAAAAATATTTAAAAATTCTTAGCTAGAAATTATAAAGAAATCTTCAAATTCGATTTTAAGGTAACAAATACATAATTTTGTTATCTTCAAAAGACTGTGGCTCAAATAGTTATTAGAATTTTGTTAAATAATACCAATACTATTAATATTAATCAGTGAAGTTCCAACACTTCGTTTCAGCATTTAAACAAACATACGAGTACAATATATCTATGCACATATTGTGTTGCTTTATAGACAATTAAACAAAATGGGTTGGTCACGTCAGAAAGTGCCATTATGCATTTGTACACAGTTGCAAGAGTTGACGTGAATACCTTTACTGTTGCGCTTCTGTTGTTGCAAAATTTAGTATGTACTATTTCAAGGTTTTGTTGTCGCTTTGGCAAATATTGTTAGTGAAAAATTATTAGTCCTTGTAAGTTATGCGGAAAAAATTTAAAACAAAATATAATCCTAGAATGGTGTTTTAATAATTATATCGTTGTAATTACGAAGTTGATTCAAAAGTAAAAACAACAATTCAGGAACATACAAAATACAATTGCTTAATTCATAAAACCTCTTGAATCTTTGTATGATTTATATGTATGTATGATTTGTATGTATAATAATGTAAAATATGCTGTTGGTAAATTTCATATAAAAATGAAATACATAAAATAACTTAGCACTTTTATTTTATATGGTTTTAGCATGCCTGATATAAACACAATGTGACACATTTAAAAAATACTTTTCGCATTAAAAAATTGATTAAGTTAATTTTTTCAGTTCTATTTTCCATTGTATGTCTAGGAGCCGAATTCCGCAACGATGAATTTTGAAGTAATTGACCCCGAAAAACCTAATTTTAAATGTTTGACGTTTAAAATACATTAAAGTGGCTATTAGACGGTCATGCTCGGTATATGGGCATGACAGACTTTCGTACATTTCAATAAACAGGTTTAATAACGCACGCTCACATTTTCCTTACGAAATCACGAATAAAATTTGCACTGTGTTTGACAGAAGATCTATTAAACGAGTCATTATACATTTGTATAAAAATTACAAAATACAATGATATGCATTAATTGACAGAGGTTTTTAATTGTATAAATGGAAAAGAATATACTAAATTTATAAAATTAAATATGCTAATTAATGCTAAAAACTTAATATAAGAATGCTGAAAAAAATGCTAAATGTAAAATAAAAAATTCACTGCTAAATTTAGCATTATGTATTTTGAAAATTCCAAAAGGATCACGCTGGTGATTTAGCTTAATGTTATTTTAAAATCTGGGGTCGAATCGTCACATCCGTGAACGTACGTACAACTCGTCACATAAAAACGCCATTTTCGGATTATGACACACGTGAACGTACTGAAATCCTATTCAATTTATACTATTGACGTATTACTTAATTTGTTTTCGTACGATTGCCGATACGATCACGGATGTGACGATTTGAGCCCTGGTCACACTGGTTATTGTGTATGTAAAGAGAGAGGGAGAGAAAATATTTTTTTCGTCGTTCGTAGACGTACAAAATAGAAATAAATCTATCTCAGACGTCGTCACGCATGACGAATTTCGTTCTACGGCGTTGTTGTGTTCATTTTCATTTGAACAAATGAGTTTTATTATTTTATAGAGTTCTCGTTGTCCCTTCATAGTGAATAGTCGACTAGCGGAATTTTTCTTAAATACTTACTAAACAAAAAAAAAAAACACACAAAAAAAATATTCGTAGTACATATTATTCGTAATAGGTACATACTGACTGTAAAGCGGCTATTACATGGTACGACTTTGTCTGCCAACATGGTCTGATGAGAGAGAGAGTTTTGCTATTAGACTATCATACCAAGTCGTCAAACATCAGTATAAAAGCAAACACTGTATGGTGAGGTTTATGTCTATTATGGCGCGTGAGTTAGTTGCTGCTTTGGTAATTGACGAATTGTTAGTTTTTTGTTTAATTTTTTTCAACTCACGTCTATAAGAGGTACGCAAATTATTAATTTTTTTTTAACAACTTCAACTGTTGCTTCGGGTTCAACTGTTTTTAATTTTTCAAGAAGTTTGTCATAACCCTTCTGCTTAAGAACTTTATTGTGGTATACTTCACTTTTTACCTGCCACAATTCTGGCAAACTTTCATATATTTCAATGAACTCTTAAAAATGCGCGCTCTAAGAATGCCATGTTTACTATTCGCTTACGAAAACAACAATGAAATTTACGCTGAGTTTGACAGAATTGCTATTAAACGAGTATGATGGTTAGATGACAAACACAAAATATCAAAATTTTTTGAAAAACATCCAACCAATTTGACAGACACGCATTTTGCACTATTACACGAGTCTGATGGTACGCCATCAGACCATGTTGGCAGACCAAGTCGTACCATGTAATAGCCACTTAATAAATAAGCTTTATTGCTTTGCTAATATTTTTACATAGTAGAAATAACAAAAACAAAAAAAAACCGCAAACAAAAAAAAAAACAAACAAAGTACCCTTGAGGAATAATACTCTTATGAGTACCTCAAAGGAAAAAAATTTTGAAGTGAGTTCTAACGGCAGAAATGCTTATTTTACTGTGAGTTCTGAAACTCTTAATGAAATCAATGAAAATAAAAAATCTGATGATAGTAGTACTGTGAGTTCTGGAGCTAATAATAAAAACAATAAAAATAAAAAATCTGGTGATAGTATTTTTCTAATGGCAAATGCAATTTTTGGTCAGCGTTCAACCTCGCTTTGCCCAATGCCAACTAGTGATTTGTTAACATTTGAGTTGCCTGGTACTTCTTCAATTAAGTCAGCGATATCATCCGCTTCTGGCTCGTGTTCATCACTTAATCAAGTTATCACTTTAGATAACAATAGTCAAAAATCTAAAGTTCAAGTCGGAGTGGACAGATATATTACAGTTGTAAAGCGTGGGCGAAGCCCAAATTCTTCAAAAATCTCATCGCTTCCCAAGATATCCAAGGATAACGACGCTGCATCAATTAATCGTAGTAATCGTTTTTCAGTATTGCAGGCTAATAATGACCAACCTGCTGTATCTTCGACAAAAACCTCCAAACCACCACCAATATATTTGAGTGAGAACGCATTTCACGTTATTCCAATAAAATGTGGTAACATTGACGAAACTAAAATTCAAATATACGAAGAAAAAGATTTCCGCAAAATAGTAACAGAATTCGAAAAAAAAAATAAAACAAGTTTTTATACGTACCAACTTAAGAGTGCTAAAGGTATGCAAATCGTGTTGAAGGGCATTGATTCTTATGTTAATCCCGAAGAAGTAAAAGATGCACTCATCATACAAGGATTTTAGGTAAAAAATGTTACTAATATATTCAATAGGGAGAAAATCCCCCAGCCTCTATTTCGTGTTGAACTGGAGCCGAATGATATAAAGTTAAAAAAAAACGAGACACATCCAATTTGTAACCTAAAATACCTTTTATACAGAAAAATCACATTTGAAGAGCCACATAAGCGTTCAGGTCCCGTGCAGTGCCATAATTGCCAAGAATATGGCCATACAAAAGCCTACTGCAATTTAACTACAGTGTGTGTTATCTGCGCTGAATTGCACGGTACTGCTAGTTGTTTATTTTGTTTTATTTTTTGTATATTTTCTTTTTATAACCAAAAGATCAAGCAGGAAAAAAATGCAGTAATTGTGGAGGTAATCACACCGCTAATTCAGAGGTTATCATGTGTAATCTTTCATCAAGCAGGCTATGGTGCAAAAACCTAAATAAGGTCCATTTCAAACAACAAACGCTTCCTCCGCCACTTTTGCGCAAATGAGCCAACCAGTTACTTCCCGTGTATCGTATGCAGATGCTGCTACGGCTAGTTCTATTCCCACACAAAATGTTTCACCGGCAAATAATTCAACAAATACAAATTCAAGCTTTAATTTCAATCGCCTTGAAGCTACTATTGATAATTTGGTGCAAACTACAAACAATTTTACAACAAATATGACTAGCATGATGCGGGAATTGCTTCGAATGCAGAATACACTGCTTCAAGCATTAATTAACAAGCCATGAATACGTTAAAAATATGTTTCTGGAACGCAAACGGCATTCGCCAACATAAAAATGAACTTGAGCACTTCCTCACGGAAAAAAAATATTGATGCAATGCTAGTCTCTGAGACTCATTTGACTTCGAGAAGCATTTTTAAAATTTATGGCTACACCTTATATGATTCAAAGGACCCTAGAGGAAGAGCATGCGGTGGATCAGCGATTCTAATAAAGTCAAGACTTAAGCACTATATTCTTGACAACATTTGTGAACAACACCTACAAGCAACAAATATTGGCATTGAAAGTTTTGGTACAAACTTCGTGATATCATCAATTTACTCCCCTCCCAGATTTTCAATCACTGAAGATCAATACGAAAATATCTACAAATTTCTTGGACCTCGTTTTGTAGCAGCTGGCGACTACAATGCAAAACATACATTTTGGGGTTCGCGTCTTATTACACCCAGATGTCGAGCATTGTTCAACACAATTTCAAAAATGGGCTTGGATGTCATTTCGAGTGGGGAGCCCACTTATTGGCCTACTGACATACAAAAAATTCCGGATGTTATAGATTTTGGCGTCATAAAAAATATCTCTAGGGATTTAATTCAGGTTCAAGCTTCTCTTGATCTTTCGTCCGATCACTCGCCAACGATCATTACAATTTGTAGCCCATTAAGAAGTAACTTACCTGACCCATATGTGAAGATGATCAATCGTGTTAATTGGCTTGGGTTCAAAAAATATCTCAGTAGTCATTGCACGGAATATATTACGCTAAGAACACCCAATGATATTGAATCTAGCATTGCCAATCTTAACAAAAATATTAAACAGGCTGCTGAACATGCCACTATCTCCCATCCGCAGACTGGTTTTAATAGAATTTATTTTTCAGACATTGAACGTCTCGTACGTGAAAAAAGAAGAGCTAGAAGGGAATGGCAACAGCACAGATCACCCCTAAATAAAATCAGATTTAAAGAGTGCACTAAACGACTCCAAGAGTTGCTTGCATCTGAAAAAAATGCATCTCTTAAAAATTATCTGGAAGGTCTTGATGTCACACCAGCATCTAATTACTCCTTGTGGCGCGCTGCTAGAAAGCTTAAAACACCAGTTGAGTTTAAGCCACCTCTACGCTCATCTACCGGAGGTTGGGCAAGAAGCGATACTGAAAAAGGTAACATATTTGCTGAGCACTTAAAATCCGTTTTTACGCCCAACATATGTACTGGTGTTGCTGATTTGCCGAGTGTAGTCGCTCTACCCCCTCAACACATTAAGTTTAAGATGCGTGATTTACAAAAATTAATTGCCGAACTCAACCCGAAGAAAGCTCCGGGTATTGATGGAATTAGTAACCACATGCTGATGAAGTTACCTCGTATTGCAGTGAGAATCCTGTTATTCATTTTTAATGCCATTTTACGACTGGAGTATTATCCACACACCTGGAAGCTTGCCAAGGTTAAAATGATTCCAAGGCCGGGCAAAGATTGTTGTATGGTTATTACGCTTACGTACGTTACACTAACTACGTTCACGCATAATGGCTTTACGAGTCACCCTGTTTGTTTTAATAATATGCGTAATATATAAGAGCTGTAAATAAAGTCACTTTGAACATAGACTTGAAACATAGAACATGGTGTCAGAAGTGGTTTTTGATAATTAATAATTAATTAATATAGAAAATAGTTAAAAATAAAATAGTAAGAAGGAAACTGATACAAAATGTCCAAAGAGGAACAAAAGCTAAGTGGTAAGCCAAGTAACAGTCAACTGTTTGCGGCTTCATTGCAGCCATTGAATTTAAAGGCAGCAAATTTGGCCAAAGAATGGAAAATGTGGCACACACAATTTCGCATTTTTTTAATAGCTTCCGACATGGAATCACAAGCCGATGAAAGAAAGGTAGCGTTGATGTTACATTATCTGGGCAGCAACTCATTGGAAATTTTCAATTCCTTTGACCTTGACATCGACACAGTTAAATATGAAGACTTGGTAAAGAAAATGGCGGAATTTTTTACACCGCAAATAAATATTGTAATCGAGAGACATAAGTTTTTTACATACAAACAGCAAGATGAACAAACTGTTGATGAGTTCGTTACAGTTCTCAAAAATCTCAGCTTAAACTGTGATTTTAAAGATTTGCGCGACACTCTTATTCGTGATATATTTATATGTGGATTGGCACCCAAATTTTCGTACATAAGATAGATAAGATAAATTTTCTAACAGAAGATAATGTTTCACTACAAAAGGCAGTCTCCATTGCTAACACCTTGGTGACCGCCAAACAAAACTCAACAATATTGCAACAAGATGCTGATGCTGAAGGTGTTATTAATGTTATAACTAAAAGAAATACAAAACCACAGCATGAATATAATAAAATTGGTAGTCACAGTAACAAACTTAATAATGGCAGAAACAACAACTACAACAACAAAAATATAAATTGCATGAAGTGTGGACAGCCTCATAACAACAAATGCCCAGCTGAAGGAATGAAATGTTTTGAATGCGGAAAGATGAATCATTTTGCTAAGATGTGTTTTCTGAAGAAGAGGTTTATCAAAGAAATAGTTGCGGACGGCGGGGACGATGAAGAAGAAGGCTTATTTGTAGGAGTTGTACGCAATAACAAGGAAAAAACCAAAGAATGGTGTGTGGAGGTAATGATAAATAAACAAAAACTTTTATGCCAAATTGATACAGGAGCGCAAGCCAATATAATGACAAAGAAGACCGCAGATGTTTTAGGAATTACAAATAAATTAAGACATTCTAATGTAAAAATTTGTACACTAAGCGGTGAAAAAATTTCAGTCTTAGGAACAACAGATGTAAAAGTTTGCTTTAATAATAGGTCTTTTATCACAAAACATTACTTGTAAAAATATTATAGGTCTTGATACGGCTATAGATATGAATTTGATCAAACAGGTTAACAGTGTTTCAATAGATGAAATAATTGAAAAGTATTCAGATTTGTTTAATGGTCTAGGTCGTTTAAAACATGAGTGTAATTTTATGGTAAGGAATAATGCGCCTGTTGTAGAGCCCCCTCGTAAGATACCCTTTAAACTGCATGACAGGCTGAAAAAGGAGTTGGATAGAATGGTGGATTTGGGTGTAATTGTCTCTGAACATGAACCAACAGAGTGGGTTAATTCAGTTGTTCTGGTTACTAAGCCAAATGGCAAATTAAGAATTTTTTTGGATCCCAGAAGCTTAAATAGGGCAATAAAGCTTAAAGAGGAATGTAAGGCAAAGTTGAATGGATCTAGATATTTTTCTTCCTTGGATGCGAGTAGTGGGTTCTGGATGGTGCCATTGAGCGAAAGGTCCTCCAATCTTTGCACATTTAACACACCATTTGGTCGATTCCGATTCTTAAGACTACCTTTCGGTATTAATGCTGCTCCTGAAATTTTCCATGCGCAAATGGTCAGGCTTTTTGGAGATATTTCAGGCCTTATCATTTATATTGATGATTTTTTAATTTTTTCATCCACTATGGAGGAACACATGAAAATTTTAGAAACTGTTCTTAAGAGAGCAGAAAATGTTGGCTTGAAATTTAACAAGTCTAAGTGCAGCTTTTTTAAAACTGAAATAAAGTTTTTAGGCCATATATTCGATAGGTCAGGGATAAAGGCTGATGAGGAAAAGGTACGAGCTATTATTCAGATGCCGAAACCGGGAAACGTCAAGGATTTACAGCGATTTTTGGGAATGGTAAACTACGTAGGTCCATTCGTGGAAAATCTATCAATGAAGAACAAGAATTTGAGGGAATTATTGAAGAATGAAGTGCAGTGGCATTGGACGTCAGTGCACAATGCGGAATTTTATAACTTGAAAAAGGATATTACAACATCGCCAGTCCTTACTTATTTTAATCCTGAAAAAGAAATAACCCTGTCCGTAGATGCTTCACAATTTGCACTTGGAGCGACAATTTTACACGGTAAAAATCAAATTGCTTATGCATCTGTTTCTCTTACAGAAACACAGAAGAATTATGCCCAAATTGAAAAGGAATTATTAGCAATTCTCTTTGGTTGTACGAAATTTCACCAATATCTGTATGGCTCTAAGGTGGTGGTGGAAACATCACAAACCTTTAGTTAGTCTTTTTGATCGACCTCTTTATAAGATACCTCCAAGACTTCAACCATTTATGCTGCGATTGCAGTGTTATGAAATAGCAGTGACTTATAAGCCAGGAAGGGATTTGAAGATAGCGGATACACTTTCTAGGGCACCATTGGAGCATACGACATTATCTGAAGTAGATACTGAAATAGCTTTGCACTGCAATTTTATTGCTTCAAAAATATGGAAATACCTTTTGCGGATATTGATATGATAAGGGAACATAGAGGGAAAGACGGAACGTTTTAAAAATTATGTTTTACGTAAAAAATGGATGGCCTAGAAACCGAAAAGAAGTGGAAGAATGTGTTGCACCTTATTACAAAATTAAAGACGGAATATGTGTTTTGAAGGGTGTTTTGCTAAAGAATCATCAAATAATTATACCACGGAGTCTCCGAAAGATGGTCTTAAGCAGAATCCATGAAGGTCATTTGGGTGTTACTAGATGTCAAAATTTGGCCAAATATCTATAATGACATTGATAATATTGTATCTAATTGCGAAATTTGTTTAAAGTATCAGGGATCTAAAACGAGGCCTGAGTTGATGCCACATGAGGTTATTGAGGTGCCTTGGTATAAGGTTGGATGTGATCTTTTTGAGCTCAGGGGTAAAACATATATCCTCGTCGTAGACTATTTTTCAAAATTCGTAGAGATTGAATTACTGAATTAAGGCTATAGGGCTTTTCATGTAATAAGAAAATTGAAGTCAATTTTTTCGAGGCATGGAATTCCATGTATTTTCATGTCTGACAATGGTCCGCCTTTTAATTCAAGAGAGTTTAGTTTATTTTGTGAGAATTGGGGTAAAG